>ML986741.1:0-90164 GCA_010094045.1 Lojkania enalia
TTTTTGGCTACGGGTGAGTGTTGTTGTCGGTGTTAAGCAGGTGTTCTTGCGTCGGACCATGTACGGTACACGAAAAAGTCTCCAACTACCTTACTGCCACTTTTGGGCCAATGTCCTCGCGTACCCCTCTGCGTCGCTATGGCCGCGAGCGTGCCATTTGTGGCTGCCGTGCTCTTTCCCAGATCGCTATCCCTTCCTCACTCTCAACTAGTAAAAAAAAAAAAAAAAAATTGAATTCCAACATAAACTGCATCGCCAATCCGAAGCCAATAATCCCCAGATATCGAGACAAACACTCCTCACACCCTACTCAACCAAAGCATGAAGCCAAACTGCACCACATACGCATAGACAAAGAGGAACTGCGTCCTCCTCCCCTTCTGCACCTTCGCAAGCGTAATACTTGCTCCGCCGACTCCACCCTGCACACCCTGATCGGGTAGGAGCACATATTTGAGACTCCTGAGTAAAAAAAAAGCATTGGCGGAAAAACAGTACAAGAACAATAGCCAGGCCAGCCATTTCCCGCCAATGCCGAGATGAGCGAGGAGCTCGGAGAGTAGAAGGGAGGTTATGATGGAGACGAACTTATACCCGGAGTAGGCGAGGAGGTCAAGGAGCTGGGAGGAGGAGGAGATGCTGAGGAGGAAGGTGCCGGTCTTGATGACGAGGATTTCGAGGAGAAGGACGGAGAGGGCGATGGTAGTGTTGTAGCCGAGGAGCTCGGGGTGGAAGGCCCCGCGCAGGCCGGCAAGGAGGGTAGAGAGGAGGATGTAAGTTACTAGAGCCATGCCTGGGTGAGTTTGTTAGTGGTTTGCACACGCGCACTTGTATCCATATCCATATCCACATTCACGTCCACATCTATATACATATGTGTATATATTTAGGAGTTTGGGATTGTAGAGTCTTGGGGAACGTACTGGGTATGTACATGTCCGGCGAGTTGATGTCCTCGCGCGGGGGCAGGTAGTAGCCGTCCTGACCGTTGTTGGAGAGGCGCTGTTGGCGGGACCAAGGGCGGTGGCGCCAAGGGAAGAGGACGATATAGAGCTTCGTGGCGACGTAGGTGTTTGAGACGTTGAAGTAGTGTTTTAGGGCTGAGACGTTGACGAAGCGCCCAACCTGATTGACATCGTCAGTATGTACATGTATATTCCTTTTGCATGTCTTCCATCCAGTGTATTTTATTTTCCAACCCGGTAGACTTCAGAATTGAGGAATTTTATGATGCGGAATCGGACATACGTTCTGCTCCAGATATTCCTGTCCGGCCATCACCGCACTCTTTCCTACTTGGAAGCCCATCTGGGCTGTTGGATCATTCATGAAACCGCCGAATGCGGGATGCATATTGTATGCTCCGCCGCCCTGTGAGGGAACTCCTCCTTGTTGTCCGTATGCTCCATATCCGCTCTGGGGCTGTGAAGGCGGCTGCGGCGGGGGAGGCGACCGTAGTTGGGGGACAGTAGAAACGTGCTGAGGAACGGGGTGGTGTAGGGGAGGAGAATGGGCGGGTGGTGGGTTGGAGTAGGTCGGCCGTTGCATGTTGCGTCGTCGATTGTATACCAGCAAGTGCGCCTCGGGAAGAATAATCGAACGAGCGTATCGAAAGCACCACGGCGGTGAATAATCGGCGGTGGTGTAATTGTTGTATTACTTTGTCTTGAGGTGAGCAGTAATAGTAGTTCATTATGTCTCTGCCTCACCTTCCCGCACACCTGGCAACTTCCGGCCGCCGACCACCGAGAGAGGCCCAGCCCAGTCCAGCCCAGCAGACCAGAACCCACTCGTCATAGTGCAGCCTACACCCCTCCATTCGTCCCTCATTTTCGCGAACTTTTTGCTGATTTCATTGCGGAGTCATGTTGGATACCTTCGAGATCCTTACGACCTCCGGCGTCGTCCTCTGGTCTCGCACGTACGTGCCCGTCGGCGCAAACATCATCAACAGCCTGATCCGCGATGTCTTCATCGAGGAGCGCATTGTGCCGCAGCCCGAGGGCGTGGGCCAGAAACCTACATTCAGGAAAGAAGGATACGCGCTGAAGTGGACACAGGCAAAGGATCTGGGGCTCATATTTGTGGTGCGTGTACAATTAATCTGCAATGGCAGCTTTTGCGGGGACTGATGATAGGCATTTGCTCGGGTAGGCCGTCTACCAATCGCTCGTGCACTTGACATGGATAGACAAGCTCCTCGACAATGTTCGCGCCCTCTTCGTAGGCCTGTACGGCGAAAGTCTAAAGGAGAGTCAAAGCAGCGTCCTAGATACACAAAAATTCGGTCCTTACTTCGACAGGCAGATACAAGAGCTTGAAGGATCGAGCGACGCGGCCCCAAACGTTAAGCTCACTCCACCTTCTAGCACGGAGAATGATAGCGCGGAAGAATATGCGTCGTTGCCTGTGCTACAGAAACCACAGAGGCCGCTGTATGATACGTCTGCGGATTCGACGCCAGTGCCGACACCGGATACGTCGCGGCCCACTACGCCGGCGCAAAGCCACTTATTAACGGGGAAGGGAAAGCCGGTAGGAGGCAAGATGTCGAGGAGAGATAAGAAGAAGGCGGCTGCGGCGAACTCAGCGCCAGTGTCGTCAGGGGATGAGGTGTCCATAAAGCGGAAAGGAAAAACTTCTGCAAAGAAGAATAGGGTGTGGGGAGAATTTGGCGCAGAGGAAGAAGACTCGTCGGTAGTATTAGACTACTCGCAATCAGATACACAGGACGCGATTTCAGAACACGAAGCATTAGAGGAGATCAAGCCCGAGACCTGGGGCCGTCAGACAGGCAAGGGCCAATTTGTCCTAAAAGACTTAGATGAGGAGATGGATGCCATAATGGCGGAGCAAAGTGCAAAGAATAATTCAACAGCGACTAGTGGTATCGTCGGATCAAGTCTGGGTGCCATTGGAGGCTTGTTCAGAAACGTTGTTGGCGGAAAGACACTGACGAAAGAGGATCTTGCAAAGCCTTTGAAAGGGATGGAAGACCACCTCCTAAAGAAGAACGTTGCGCGAGAAGCAGCAGTGCGGTTATGTGAAAGCGTAGAGCGAGACCTTGTAGGTCTCAAGACAGGCAGCTTCACAAGTAGGTATTCCCCTCTCCTCCTTTACTATCCTAGTTAACATATCCCTAGCAATCGAGTCCACAATCCGGATGTCTATGGAAAAAGCCCTCACCAAGATCCTCACACCCACATCATCCCTCGACCTACTCCGCGAAATTCAAACAACGAACGGCTCAGGAAGACCCTACGTTCTCTCCATCGTTGGGGTCAACGGCGTCGGCAAATCCACAAACCTTAGCAAAATCGCCTTCTTCCTTCTACAAAACCACCACCGCGTCCTCATTGCTGCCGCCGACACCTTCCGCTCCGGCGCTGTCGAACAACTCCGCGTCCATGTGCGCAACCTCAAAGAACTGTCCAAGCGCGAGGGCGGCGAAGTTGACATCTTCGAAAAGGGCTACGGCAAAGACGCAGCCAACATCGCCGCCGACGCCGTCTCCTACGCGTCGAAAAACAGCTTCAACGTCGTGCTTATCGACACGGCCGGCCGTCGCCACAACGACCAGCGGCTCATGTCGTCGCTAGAAAAATTCGCGAAGCTGGCGAAGCCCGATAAGATCCTGATGGTGGGCGAGGCACTGGTGGGCTCGGACTCCGTGGCGCAGGCACGCAATTTCAATGCGAGTTTTGGCGCTGGCAGAGGCCTTGATGGCTTCGTTATCAGCAAGTGCGATACGGTGGGGGATATGGTGGGCACGCTGGTTAGCATGGTGCATGCGACGGGTATCCCGGTGGTATTTTTAGGGGTGGGGCAGCATTATGCGGATTTGAGGGGGTTGAATGTCGGGAGTGTTTGTCGGTTGTTAATGAATTGAAATGATGAGTTTTGGGAAACCGGGGGGAATGATTTATACTATTAGCAGCTTTTGAGAGGTATAGATGACGAGGGTGTTAATAGTAATGTTCTATAAGTTTTAGAAGTTTTTGATATGTTTGTATGGGGGTAGTTTGCTCTGAGTTGTGGAGACATTTTTGCACTGGGTAGGGAAACTGAAGTGGGAATACAGGACGGACGAATAGTGATTTCAAATTAGACGTCTGAAAGCCGTTTGGCTAATGAAGACAAGGGCAGGATGGTCAAGTCCACCGTTACAGTTTAGGATTACGCGGGTGTGGAACTTAGTTTTGTGATACCATGTCGAATCTTGCGAGAATGTTCTTGGGCTATAAGTGTCGTTGTATAACGTTTCGCTGACGCCTGGGTATGGGAAACAGGCTTCGCGGGATAGGGGTGCCACACGACGTCGAGTGCAGAATTCCTTGCCTTGGAAAAGGAGATGATACACTAAGTAACAGTTTGAAAGTGAGGGTTCGTTGATCCTATCTTTGTGTTTACATGTTAGTTGAGATGACCCATTTGCAGCTATATTGGCGGTGTTAAGAGATTTTTGAGCTGCACGCGTCAGTCGACTTGCACCATTGGCAGCTATATTAGCAGTGTTAAGAGATGGACGAGGTAAAGCTCTTGAAAACCCTCTTATTTGGCGTCTATATTGGCAGTGTTAAGATGACGACTGATGACAGTGAAGTATGTGTTCACTCTTTCTTGGCGGGAAATAGTCCATCATCTCTGCATACGATTAGTTGGTTATTGCAATCAAAAGGTGATGGCGGTGAGACTGTGCCATAGCGGCTGTCGTCATCAGGCGTCTTCGAGCGACCCACTTTGTGGCTTCGCTGGGCTGTGGGGAAATTTTCACGATGCTCCGGGTCGGCAGCGGCCTGGCTCAGAGGAGTGGTCTAGCTTGCAACAGAGCCTGGCTTCTATGCCCTTCTGCAGGGTCTAAAGCTGACGACATGTCTCGAGCGCGGGCGTGGCGTGTTCTTGGAATCTCTGCGGCCCATGGCGCCGGCAACGAGCTGCGTATCATCCTTAGAAGCCGAGTGGTTGCTGCACGACGGCCTGCGCGTGGGGGGACGCAGATGCTCACGAGGGTCTCCCTTGACGAAGGAATTGGCTGCGTTGCTGCGTGGCTGCGTGACGTCCGTGGAATCAACGCGGAGATGAAGAAGATTCCGATGATGGCGATTTCGGCGATCAAGGCGTCAACAATGCCGCAGAAAAGGACTTCTCCACAAACGAGAGGCATGTCGTGGGCTAGACGGCTGACCCTACTGCGAGATCTCGCTGCGGCTCTTCTGAGAGGGTGTGGCGCGAAGGCGGTGAGGCGCGGCGGGGGTGAGGCGGGTGAAGTGGGTGAATGTGAGTGAATGTGCGTGGGCGCGGTGACGTCATGATGGAACGTGATTCTGTGCACTCTGCCAGCGCGGGGTGTCGCGCCTATCAGCCATCGTGGGCCAGAGCGCAGCTGCCCGACGCTTGGAATGGCCTCCTGCTCCTGCTTCTGCTCCCATGGAGGGCTGAGGGGCAAATGCTTAAGACTTCCAGCTTTTGCCCGCGGAAAGCACCTGCAATATCAAACCCACAGCTCCACCTCAACGCCGCCAGAATCTATTATTTTCCTTAACTACTCTACCTCCATCGCGCGCTTCAACGCCTAAAGTACTCTGCGATACACCGTCTCGCGCTAGCCCCATCAGGCTCCCTGCGCGTCCCGGCCTCTTGCTCCTCTCCAATCACAGCCGCTCCCGCGCGCTGCTCATACGTCAATCTGTCCAGACTCACACGGAGCCAGTTATCAGCCCGGTAGGGCGCCCTGCAGTAAGATGGCCTTGCTCGGTCTCAAAGCCATCGACTACGCAGCAGAAAAAATTCCGGACAAGTTGTTCGAAAAGATCCCAGGTGGCTTTTTCACACCCAGCGACAAGAAGAAGAAGAGCCATAAGAACCGAGAGGCCCGGTACCAGAGCGAACACAGGCAGAGTGATCGTGACAGGCGCCGATCGATCCGCGACCGCACTCCTCCCACCGACTACTCGGACTACAGCGACTACGACGACACCGACTACGAGACAGAATACAGCAGACAGCGACGCCGCCGTGCGAAGAGCTTAGGAAGGCGCGTTAGTCGCGACACGAGCTTCAGCCGCGGACGAGATAGGCATCGCAGCAGGGACGTAGAAGGCGAAATGGACAGAACAGAGCGTGGGCCAGAGTTTCCTCCACCCCCCGGAGGAGACTGGAGGCCATATAACCCAGCAGATTACCCGCCCCCCACAGCGGCGACAGGCTCAGACTACTATGACCGTCGAACATCGTCGGCTAGGCCCGATTATGGGTATCCACCTCAGGTAAACACCAACTTTCGTCCTCGCAGTGCAACTGTACCTTCGGCGCCCATGCCATCATCAGCGGGCTTCTTTTCGCCCCTGATGGCAAGGAGGACGCCCACTAATTTGCCAATCAACGCCTTTAGAAGCGACCCTCTTGCTCTCAGTTCTCGCGGCTCTCCGCTTCAGACAGCTTTCTCTCCATCTTACGAACCACCTTTGGCATCTCTGCTTCAGCATTCAGGCACTAACTCCCCTCAGCCCCAGTCCCAGCCTATGAACCCCCGTCCCTCTACGGGCGGTTCCACTTCTGCAGCGCGGTATACTCCCGCAGCTGGCTATGCCCCGTCTCCCGGGAGTACTCCTCTACCTCCACAAGATCAGGGCTATGCACCCTACAATCCCGCAGATTATGCGTCCCCTGGCCAAACACCCTACAGGGCACCGGGGAATGCGTATCCGTCCCCGCCACCGTTCTACCGGCAGCAATCGCGGTCTCAGCCGTCGCTTGCCCCCAACTCCGACAACCAGCTAACCTACTATAATCCTCCACCTCATCTTGATAATACCTCATCCTCGCGGCGCCACCGTAATGGAGATGACAAGCGTCACAGGGCAAGGTCTGCTAGCCACCGCCGTAGTGGTAGCCGGGTTACTGATCAGCTGCGAGGCAGGTATGACAACCTTGACTCGCGTGAGAAGGACTTGGCAGCTTCTGCGGCAGGTGCGTTAGCCGGAGGACTAGTTGGCCGGGCTGCTGGACACGGAACGCTAAGTACTCTTGTAGGGGCGGCTATCGGCGGCATCGGTGGGAGGGAGTTGGAGAGAAGGCACGAGAAGTAAGTGATATGTTAAGTTGATGTTGTATTGGTGTAATTAAAGGATATCGGTGGAGGAATTTCTCGTTTGTCTTCGCATACTAATAAGAATTTTCTGTATGAGTAGGAAGAAAGCTGCGCGGTCAGCTTCTCGAGCATCCGGAAGGCGAGAGCCAAGTCGAAGTCGTAGCCGTCACGGAAGACGAGATTACTCTAGGTCACCCTCCCGCGAACGACGAAGAGAAGACCGCTTTGACGAGTATAGCGATACTGATTCCGATGACGAAGACTATCGACGAGCCTCAGGGAGGAGGCGTGCATCCAGCAGAAGACGGGATGACTACTAGTTAGGAGGAGGCAAGTGAGATCACAAAGCTGATTAAAGAGGCATTGAATACAATTTCAGTCTTTTGTCTTTGTTTTCTACTGCTTCTCCTTTCGAAGATCATAGCCAGGGTTTTATGAGGTATGAATTACGAGTTACGAGAGACGTGTAGAGAAAGCGCACCAATGGGAAAGCATTGCGGGTATTTTGCTTTGCGGGTTTCTCCTTCGCTTGGCGGTTTCCCGATGTGTTCCTTTGTGCCTGCATATTGCCAGTTTTAGTTGGACCTGTCTGTCATCGACCTGTCTTCCGTACTTGACGCAATTCTAGGTTGTCTGTAACATTGGACTCATGATGAGATGACCGGAGACTTTGATCGGGAAAATATGTATTATGGAATGAATATTTTTTTTAAACCTATCTTGTATAATTTGCTTTTTATTACATAGGACATTATTTGCTTGTTTCGTGTCGCGATCACTAGCAGGAGTGCGCATCTTTGAAGTGCCTAATTGTAATCAAATGATCTAGATCCAATCTATCCTATCGTATTACATATACATAGCACATGCAATCGCAAATGCAGCTGGATTCCTGTGTAACTCCGGGACGACACTCTTGGCTAAGCTGAAGGCTGAAATTCGGCTTAAAGGCTGGAGCGTTCCATGCAGGAAGCTGCCTGTGGTGTTGTGAAGGGCATATCACTGAGTATTCCCTTTGGCCAACGGGACGGAGTTTCTCATCGGCCTTGATCTACATGTGAGAATGCGATCTAGGGCTAGATCGTTTACTTAGGCTCTAGGCCGGAATTAAAAACCGAGTAAGCCGCCACGTGAGGTCCCGCGGTCAAGTCGGCGGTTTTGCGGGCGCGCGTGAAACGAACGAAAAGGTCGGGCATTATTTACTTATGTGAATATCGAGATCGCCGTATGAAGTGACTTGATGAGGAAGGTATTGCGGGAGAGGGAAGAAGGTTGAGTGGCTGCCTGCCTGCTCCAAAGGACTCAATCCGGGCACCGCTCGCTCCGAAGGGGAACGGGCGAATGAAGTACAAGAGCGGCCAACGTCACCTCGTCGCCGTTCACTGTCGCTGTGCGCTTTTGATCCTCCCATCACGGTTCCTTGCGCATGCCTCTCAGTACTCCTCGTACGAACGTATTTTCCTCCAATTGATCAGGCCTGAGTACCTAGTCCACCCACCGCCAACCTCAACCAACTGTCCAGCTACTCCCCAACCATGCTCAAAAGGAAGCTGTCCAATCCCACCGACTACGGCTCTCCCTCAAAGCTGCACGAGGCATCTCCACCTCTCGAGCATGGATTTGACGCCTCCAGAACCGACACCTCGTGCGGTGGCATGTCCAATTGCTCCTTCCTTGACAGACTCCCCACCGAGCTCCGACTTACCATCTACGAGCACCTTGTCGTATCCCGCACGCCGCTCCTCGGCGCAACCGCCCGGAAAGGCGCCTCAACGGGGCTGTCACTATCCATCTTCCAGGCAAACCGCCAAATCTACTGCGAAGCGCACTCTGTGTTCCTCTCGCAAAACACCTTCCACATAACCAGCAATCCTAGCTCAACACTTGCCAACAGCAGCAGCGACCAAGAACCCGTGCTCGACGTACCCGCCTTCGAACCCCCGCTCCCGCGCATCCACTGGCCATCTATCCACCACCTCACCATCGATATAGTCTACTACCCGTCCCCTCCGCCGTCCACCCCGCACACCTCCGATACCTGGAAGCCCGCCTGCCCTGCTGCCTCCACCTATCTAACCTCGATCCTTAGCCTACTATCCAGCGCCACCACCTCGCTGCGCACCTTCACCCTCATCGCGTCCATCAGCGAATCCTTCTGTGCCCGCCAATCCCTGCTCACGTTCTTCCTGCTTGACCGCGACCGCGCCTTCATCCGCACCCTCGCCGCCCTCCCCCTCGCACACCTCGCCCTCCGCTTCGAGTTCCCGGATTGCTTCTACAGGGTCTCGGTGTGCCCGAATGTCTTTGAGAAGAAGAGCATCTTGTTGCTGGCGTGTCAGGTCATCTTTTGTCAGAGTCAGGTCAGGATTGATAGGTTGTTGGAGGCGTTTGAGAGTGGGGGGAGGGTTAGGGAGAGCGGCGTCGACGTGAGGGAGAGGATGGACTTGGCACCGTACGTTGGGAGGGGATGGCCTAGGGGCGTAGGGGAGATGTAGGGAGAGTTCAACGGTGGATGCGGGGCTTGAGGCTGGAGCACGGCAGTGTATTATCGACATGATTTGCAAGTATAGAATGCTTATGTGTATTATCGACACGCAAAAAGGAATAGTTTCGCGGGCTTGGAGTGCTGGGGCGTTGGAACGTATCATTGATAGGCAAAAAAGGGCGGGCTCGTGAGGCTGGATTGCTTTACCGTATCATCGATATGCGAAAATGGGAACATGTGTAATGAGTAGTACCAGGAATACATTGATTTCATGCCTAAAACCAAGGATGATGAAATGATGAAAAGATCCACTGTAGCGAATAGGAGGCTTTATGTGGAGTATGCTCATCCATGTTGCTTTGAACCCACCCATATCCGCTTTCCAATCACGACGACAGAACCCCACTGTCCCGGGAAAAAAAAGCCGTGCCGTACATCTCAGTGCCCCATGAAAGCTAGTAAAAGAATCCAACATTCTCGATGCCCATAGACCTAGTCTAGCTCAATCACCTCACCGCACGCCTCCGCCAATTCGAGTTTCTCTGCGTCGGTAAGTTGCTCACTGCTCTTCCGTGAGGTGTACGACACTAGCGAGCCCTTGGAGCCGACACCGTCCCACAGGCTCGACAGCGATGGGCAAGTCTGCCTCTTGTACTTCGGTGCTGAGGGTTCAATATCCGTGATCTTGCTCCAAATGGATTTTTTCATCGGTGTAGATGGGAAATATGGCGTTCTACGAGACGAGGGCCGGGATGCAGAGCCAGGGCTCCCAATCTGCATATCCTGAAATAGCTCAGTCAGGCGTGTGAGGTCGTCCTCAGGTCCAATCCATCCTTCGTCTAGAGCCTCTAAGATCCGGATTATCATTTTAAAGACAGCAGCTGCCATAACTGGAGGATAGGCATTGCCGATCTGCTTTACTGCTTCCCCGTGCGTGCCCGTGAAATGGTAACCGTAGGGGAAGCTTTGTAGTAGGGAGAGTTCTCTAGCGGTATAGCGTCGTTTGCCAGAGTAGTGGTGGTTTTCGCCCCCGCTAACGGTGACACAGCCTTTCAGAAAGCTCGTATGAGGATTGTACGGTTCCTTGTTGATCGGTCGCCGGAGGAGCGGTTGATGGTAAGTGTCGTGGTGATTGCGAGCCGCTAGTCGTCGGAGGGGCTCAAGGGCGTCAAAGACGGAGACGAAGCGCTTGAGACCGCTGCCTCGGGGACCATGTGTCGGTTTTGGGAACGGGGGGAGCGGAGTTCCCCGCCTGCTTTTTTTTTTAACACGGTGAGGGGAAATGTTCCATAATGTTCTCTTACCTTGCAGCAATTATGAGGAGGCGCTTGCGCTGTTGGGGTAACCCGAATGCAGACATATCCTCGATTGTATACCTAAGATCGTATCCTGCCTTGATAATGTCATTTTTAAGTTGCCGGAAGTTTCGCTGATGTTCTCTAGATGTTGCCAGGCCGAAGGTTTGCTCCAGGGTTGCGATGCGAGGCTTCAACTCTGACAGTATGGCTCCAACGGTGAAAATAGCTTCGTAGTTGGCCTGGTCATTTTGACCTGGTCTAGTGCTGGATATCCTTATTAGCATCATTAAATACACAGCATGAATCAAGTGATTCATAGACTTACTGTGCAGGAGACCAATATTTACATGGTGGCGATAGATGCAAGATGTCGACCTTGAGCGATTCTTTTGGGGCGTCTGGAGGCGGAAAGTTATGCGCGTCAAGTTGATAAATGTTTGCGGTAGCAAAATTAGCTCCATATGCGACGATTGCGTTTTCATCGTGGTCGAGTCCCCATTTCACGAGCAGGCCTGCCTGCCTCGCGCCCTCAGAAGCACCACCAGCTCCGCAGAATACGTCCCCGAGCGTATACTTCTTTTTCTTCTTCTGGTGAGCTGGCGCTCGACGCTTAGACGGAGTACCGCCTGTTTTCGCGTTCGAGTCAGATCTTTGGCGCTTTTTGCCAGCTCGAACAGCCTCGCGCTTGCTGACAATAATAAGGTCGTCATCATCGTCTATAGTGATTGAGTTCTCCCTCGAAATGCTTACTCGGGAAGGACCAGGAGCATGAGGCTCGCCAACGCATTCTCGGGAATAGAGACCACGAGCCTCTCCACTATATGTCTTCCCGTTCTCGTTCACTATACATATATGTACCCATCTGCACACAAGCTGCCCCTCGTAGAAGATTTTCTTTTTGGCCTCTTCTTTCGTCATGCCCTTCAAGTCTGCCCAGCTCTGCGTGAGGCGGAACGATTGAAATGGATATGCCTTATTCGTCAAAACACACATCCTCTTCTTCACTATGTCGGTGACCGGAATATCCACCTGGCCTTGTTCAAAAGCGGGCCGCGGGTCATCTTCACTAGTTTCCAACAACATTACCAGCTCGTTCAACTTCCCTGTGCGTCAATTAACCGAGTAGCGTGGAGCCGCGTGTACTTTCTTGACTTACAGTCGAAGACCTGCCCATGATACTTGGTCCTGCGCATGCGGTACCCACGTAGCTTGACCTCATCAGTTTCGAGATTCCGCCAGATGGCGGTGACGTAGAGGAAGTCGCCACTGTGAAGGACGTCGGAAGAGCGCACAGCCGAGTCCCTTAACTCAACAGCATCGCCAACTTCGATGGTGAAATCATACTCAAGGCTGCCCTCCTTGACGGAAGGCAACTCAATCGGTGGGGCCCGCTTGAATGGCTTGGGGGAAGGAACCCTCCAGTACGAGTTCTTGCTTGGCGTGGGGACACTTGGCTCTAATTCGTCATTGTCATCGATTGTTATAACTTTGGGCTCTTCAGCCTCATCTATTGCGTATACATTAGAAGTCTTTCGAGTATGGGTTTGAATGGTGAGACGCCTACCAACGGCAAGGTCGTACTCATAGCCTCCGGACTCGCTACCCTCATCATCTGAGTCCAGTATATAGGGATCGTGTTTGGACCCTTGGGTAGACATTGTCTCTGGGCAGAAAGCTCACTACGTGTGTGGTGGCGAGTCTCTTGCAATAGTCAAAGCCGGCTACGAATGGAGAGGGCGTAAGGAGAGGGCGTAAGGAGAAGAAACGTGGTTGAAGCCGGGAAGCTGTAGACTGGATGAGTCAACGGCCAACAGGACCTCTGCTAGAAGTTGCGCCGCAGCAACGAGGCAGCAGCGCAAAAGGTAAGGCGGTGAAGGTGAGAGAGGTACGGGGAACTGTGTCGAGGTGAACTCAAGAAAATTTGATTAGTGCATATCTTCAAAAGATGCTTCCCAACCTGAACAAAAAGCGCTCGTAAAGAGGGCGGTGAGAGAGGAACATATGGGATCGTAAGAACTTAACTACTCGCCAAGAAAGATGGTGGACAGAACTCTTGATATTCGCACTTTCACGCTCTATTTGTACACATCCCTAATACAGCGCGGCTTAGTCCGCTGACGCAATGGCTTCATGCTCACCTTATCGTCTTCTCTACAAAGTCTTTCTCCAAGCGTCCAACCTCCCTCTTGAAAGTCTCCACCTCTCTCCAGCAGTCTAGCGGCCTCCGATCGTACATCCTTAAGCAAGTCACAACATCCTCCTTTGCCTTTGCTAGTGACGGATCCACCTGCTCAAGTTTTTTCCTGCCCTCCAGCTTCTTCTTCAGCGCCTCAATCTCCTTGCTCACGCTCTCCCGGCTCATATCATTCAACCTCTGTTTTTCCGCGAGGGTAGCCGAAGAAGATGTTGCGTCGGCGAGTCTCTCAGTGAGCGACGGCTCGGAGGGCTTCCCTGATTCTATGGAAAGGGATTCGGAGAGTTTTGTGAGCTCTTCGGCGCCTTTCTCGCGGAGTTTCTCGAGCTCGGTAGTTAGCCTTTGCTGGTAGTGAAGCTCTTGCTGTTTGGAGCGGGTTGAGTCTGTCTGCAGCAGCAATTGGAATCAGTTGGTAGCTCCAGCACGCCTTAGAATATTCATGGCAGTACCTGCGTGTTTCTCTGCAATGAATCTACCAATTCGTTCGAGAAGCGGACGGGGGCATCTCTGTTCAGAAAGTTAGCGGTCGCCCGACGCACGCAATTGACGGCCAATTGATCGGGCGGAGCATCGCTTACGAGGAGAAGACATGCTGGGGGACTCCAGTGGAGGGTTTGGAATTATCTGCCCCCATTTTCGCTGATCCGGCTATGCTTGATGATATCGCTGGAGTCGCGGGAGCTGGCAGAAGTAACTCAGACTTGGCAATCTACATCTGCCACTAGTACTGCTTCGGCAAGAGCGCGTCGCGCTCCACCACGCAGTCAACATCACATGCCTGTGAACCTTCACACCCACCTACCTGTCGTTGACTAACCTACTTATTTTAGGACAACCCTTACAATTATTAGAACTACTTCAGGAAACCCAACCCTCGCGGAATTCTTCACCCAACCTCGCACCCCAATGCTCCAAACCTCTATCGCCACATGGTTGAAGAAGCCTACTACCGTCACTCAGACCGACGCCTCTAGAAACCACACACCTACCCCGCTTCAGCCCGCTCTATCCTTAACCCCGCATGCGAAATCAACCCCGACTATATTCGAAGAGCCTACTACAAAAACCCCCAATGCTTCAACGGAGACGCGACATTCTAGCTCATCGAAAGCTTCGTCTCTCCCACCCCTCCCTCGAAATGTTAAAGTTGTACAGCTTACGGAAGACCTTATTCCCGCGTTCAAACGACTAAACTCTTTGACACTTCCAGTACCATATCCTCCATCATTCTACACTGAAACCATGACAGAGCCTCACCACAGCATAACGCTAATGGCCCTCTGGCACTCGAAACCGCCAACCAATCCCCAGTCTTCCGACACGGAGAAGCCGCTTCTGGTTGGTGCTATACGCTGTCGCATTTTACCCTCCTCCATCCTCTATATCTCAACATTGTGCCTCCTCTCTCCCTACCGATCGCACGGAATCGCAACCCATTTACTCCAGAAAGTCGTCATGAAAGCCGCAAAGGAACACAATGTCAAAAGTGTAACCGCACATGTTTGGGAGGCAAATTACGACGCGCTTAAATGGTACAAGAAGCGCGGATTTGAGGTCGTCGGGAAAGAGGAAGGGTACTACCGGAAACTCATGCCCTCCGGAGCGATACTAGTGAGGAAGGTCATAGGGGTCGGTGATTTTCTAAGCACCATGGATGCTTAAAGTGAGGATAGCAAGTGAAGCAAACCAGTGTTTCTGCCCCACAATAACGAGTCGGCTACAGCGAGGATGCCAACAACACAAGAATAATGCCCGATCTCCGACATCTGTAGTGTCATATGCTCAACTTCATTACACAGCATCCCGGCGCTATTCGAGACAGGAACGCAATAACCTTGAGGATCGGGGGAAGAACACTTGAGTTGCAAGCGCTTAGCATTCCATGGTTTGGCTTGCCCGAAGTCAATACTGCCACAGTCTGTAGGTTGGCATATTCGAGGGACCTTTTAAGAACTTTCTACTCTGACTGCCCCGACGCTGAACATCTTGTGATAGAGTACATCAGCCCTGGCATAGCCGAGCCTGAGGAGCTTTGTGTTCTGAAGCCAACACGTTGGCTTCTAGTTTACGTTCTAGCGCATTGTTCTCTTCACGTTCGAAACGTGATGTACCTAACCTTAATCGCCTGGGTGCTTCCATCCTATCTATTCATTTGCTACTTCATTATTGTTCCAAAGATCCATTCTTTCACGAAAGGAGGGTAGCATTATGGCCATCACGACTTCAATTACCAAATCTCTTGGACTTACGTAGCTTCTACATGGAAGCTTCAATCAAGTAAAACTCTGTGCTAGCCATAAAGCTCGTACCAGGATCCTGGGCTTGGGTCAATAATTTCTCGCTTATTTCCTTACCTCGGTCCGATCCAAGATCTCGGTGTCATAATATGAAGATTGTACCGTTATATTTTATCTTGGTGATCCTACATGATGCATCCTGTCGCTCTCCGAAATCAGGATCGAGACAATCCTTCATATGATATATTGTATAATATGCTCTGCCACCAGAAAGCACGTATACGAATGCTCGTTCACTACCGCAGATGCTTCGTAAAAATTATCACACTTGAGCTATATTGGTGGGAAGTTGCTTCACTAGTCTACAAGGATATAGAGTTGTTCAATATGCGGTTAAACAACAATTCCACTTGCCTAGCAAAAAATAGTATCGACTGATCTATCTAAAAATATTCTCGGCTCTCGCTACCGGAATCTAGAACGAGTTTAGGTACCATTGGAATCGAGCGATCACATTCTCCATGGGACATTGGTTCTTTTTGTCTAAGCAATTCAAACTCTATTGCTGTTAGATGTGGAAAGGCGGATACGATCATGAATATTCTCTCCATTATCTACCAAAACAATACTGTAATAATGGACTACCGCGAAGACCTAGCCATAGTTATGGACATATTGTCTTTTCCTTTATCATGCTTCCGAGTTCTATTCCGCATCTGCGGTCCACACTGTCGCAGTAAGCACAGACACCATTTCGATTAGCCAGCAGCCACTAGGCTATCACAATCTTTGGAACATGAGCTCAAATACGAGCGACGAGCAGGACATGCAATATAAACGACGTGGGCGCGCCTTTAAATCATCGTGTTGGGGTTAACAGTATTGAGATACTATGTCTAAGAAACTAGGATATAGCTAATGGATATATAAACTATCCCTTAGGGCTCGCTGCCAGGATTATCCATCGCATCTGTTACTTCGGCGTTTGTACTTCCTCCGCCAAGTGATTCTCCTAACTGCCATGATGGGATCCCTTGCTCTCATCTTGCTGTTCATATCAATCTCCACGCTTTCTCTAGCAGTACGGCCCAGCTGATGCTTACTTAGCTACATATTCTAACCCCAATCCATAGGCACCGCACAATCCGATACTAGAAGAACGGCAGCGTGATAAGACCTACACAATTACTTGTCTCGGGCCTAGTTGTACCGACTACCCTCCGACTACCCTTGACCTTCCCACTACGTTCTCTATTCCAGGAGGCAATCCAAACCCAAGTCCCACATCTACACCAAAATCCACATTTAAATCTACACCAACGCCTACATCAACGCCTCCGCCAACAACCAAGAAAACTAGTTCTCCTCCTACTAGCAAATACACGCCGCCGCCGGAGACTACGCCCACGAAGGTAATTTCCTCTATATGCTCATACATATTCACCAGATATCTGCCAATTCGCGCATTTGGTGGACTGGAATTGACGTCGTAACAGACAATCAAATCTTCACAGAAGCCGCCAACGAAAACTTCATCTGAAGAAACTGGACCGAGCAGCACCAGATGTCCTGTGCCTCTTTATTATCAGTGTGGAGGCTACTATAATGGTGTGCCGTGGTCGGGTTGTACAAAATGTGTCTCAGGTGCTAAATGTGTTGTTCAGAATTGTAAGTCTACCTTTGTTTCAGCATCATCGGATGGGTATGTAGGATTGGAAGGAGAGAAGAGTGACTGCGAGTTAATATCTCTAGAAACAAAAACTAACAATTAGCACAGATTACTATTATCAGTGCGTTGCAGATGAATAGCACATATGAATTGAAATAGAGGGAATTCGGGGCAGAAAGAAACAAGAATGAAAAGTTCCATCACTTTCCAAACATATTTTAAAGTACTTGTCGCGGAGTGAATACAAGGTCTTTTCAATGCGCGCCGAGCTTCAGTTATAGAAAATGCAAGTTGTATCCGAGAAAGAAGGTATATTTTAAATTGAAAGCATCAATCTTAAAGAGTTTGACTTCTTATTAATAAATAAAGAGCTGACCAACAGATCCATAACGCTGACAGAACATGCGATATGCCTGACGCGAGACGCGACAGTGGGGCAGCAAAAGCTACCCCTCCATGCTGCCATCGTCATATGTTTGCAGCAACTTGCATCTCCGTAATTACTCCTCAGAATTTTTAAACCTACTACATTCACTCACATTTTACAGATGATTTTCCTTCACAGCTACTGTTATAGTGATTCCATCGCTCTGACGTGACTGACACCCTTCCAACTGTCTAACACTTTCGTCAATCGCTCGCAAAAACATCATACGATTCCCATCTCTCCTGACTCCCAATTCCTCGCAATGCCCGACCCTCGAGTCTTCATAATCCGCCACGGCGAAACAGAATGGTCCCTAAACGGCCGCCACACCGGCATCACCGAGCTCCCCCTCACGGCCAACGGCGAGAAGCGCGTACGAGCAACAGGCAAAGCACTAATTGGCGACGACAGACTTATCGTACCCGGCAATCTAGCACACATGTACGCTTCTTCCACTGCCAACACCTCAATCATACAACATACGCTAAAGATTGATGCGTAGTTATGTATCACCCCGCCACCGCGCCCAACGCACCCTCGAGCTCCTCAACCTAGGCTGCCGCGATCGCTACCCCTGGCACGACTCGCCTTCCAAATCCCCGGACCTGCTCGACATCCGCACGAGCGCGAAAATCGAGGTCTGCCCCTCGATCCGCGAATGGGACTACGGCGACTACGAAGGCCTAACCTCCCCTCAAATCCGCCAATCCCGGAAGGAGCGTGGCATGGACACCGACTGGGATATCTGGCGCGATGGATGTGAGGGCGGGGAGATGCCGGAGGATGTTACGAGGCGATTGGATGAGCTGATTAAAGAAATTAGGGAGAGGTGGCATGAGGGGCATTTTGGTAAGGATGCTGGGTGGAAGGGGAAGGAGGGGGTGCCGAATGATGTGTTGATTGTGGCGCATGGCCATATTTTGAGGAGTTTTGCGGCGAGGTGGATTGGGAGGCCCTTGCAAGATAATCCGAGTTTGATACTAGAGGCCGGTGGTGTGGGAACACTGAGGTGAGTGACTAGAGTGCCGGTTGGGTTTTTTGCTAATGCGTTTTAGTTATGAACATCATAGTGTTAAGGAGCCGGCAATTTTGCTAGGTGGTGCGTTTGTGGTGGATGTTGCGGAGAAGGAGGAGGGGAAGTAATGAATATCCTATGTGATAATACGCTAAGAAAGGGGTAATATCCGCATTGACCCATCGAGAATCCTTCCATTCAAGTACTGTCAGTAATCTCACGAAAAACAGTACTGAAATGGGCTCTTCCAGCTGTATTTCCAATTTTCTTTTAGCTTAAGAGATTGCAGAGTGCTAATTGATGATAACTGGAAATTTACCAGAAGAGCCTTACTGAAAGCAAGGCGTCCATGAATTAAAAGACAGTAGATGACAATAAAGTATTTAGCGTCTCAGATAGGGGGATCTTGGTCGGGGATACAATCAATAACGAAAATCCGAGTGAGGTGACCATAGCACCATATAACAGGATCCCGTGGGCCAAGCTACTGGAATGGAGTCATATCCTCAATCTATCGACTATGGGGGCATCACTGGCCGAATGCTAAGCCGCATGTCCACTTTATGAAGCCTAGGCATATCAACATCGATACCTGAATCAAAGTTGACTGATCACTCTGTTACACAATTACAAACTCCACAGTAGGGACTTGTTTGGTCATTGTTGGTTTCTAGCAATAGGCGCTTGAACCAATTCCCGAACGTGGGCCCTACTTTCTAAGTGGCACTGTATATTAGTATTACCAATTTTGTCCGGCAGTGTTTTATGTAATGCCAACAAGGCCCCGTGCTCAAGAGTGAAGGGCTTTTGGTTTTAATTCTTTTATACCACTACATGTATAGAGTGCTCATATCACTTCCCCAGTTATCTCTGTTGAGGCATTGGACTAGATAGTATGGGCAGGTATCTCCCGTTACTATCATCTAGCCAATCTTGATTTAACTTACATGATATATAGGAGCGCTTGCTCGAAGACATTGTGCATATATAATCTCTCTTCTATATGCAAACATGACACGGCGTACAATAAACCCACTGCGTATACAATGCGACTTCCACATTTCTCATTGTAAAACAGTGCAGTCTATAAGAAATTCCCCTTGCCAACAACAAAAATGATCCTAGAACGCAACCTTGCTTGCGCACTCCGACAAGCTTGCTTGCGCCGCATTCCAAAATGGAGACATCAGGCCCCCCCAAAAAGGACGCCTTAAACGCCATCACAGGCGCTCCACAAGTTCTCCTCACCCCACCCTCCCCCATCCACGCCCAAACGACAAACCTCCGCATTGTATCCCCAATCCTACACATCCCCGACCATCCCCCAATCACCACGACACTTACACGCACCCAATTGACCATCCTCTTTCCAACCCTCCACATATTCATCCTTCCCTCACACCCCAGCATCGCGCTTCTCCCTGCCAACTCCATAACCTACACCGGCGTATCCAACGCACTAAAATGGTACGAAGCTGACGTGAAAGACTCCTCTACATTATTCATATCTACAATCGATGGGACGGTGGAGATCTATCAGGCGCTCGCGTTCATGGGGAATAATGTCAAGGGCGACTTGTTGGGGTATTTATTCAGCCAGATTGAGAAAGAGATAGGCGGGAGCGTGTGTCTCGACGACATAAAAGATGTGTGGAAGTTGCGGTCCTTGCCGTTTACGGAGGGGGTTATGAGATTGGTTGTTCGGCGGCTTGCGCGTGCCCTCCTCGCGCGCAATTCCCCTAAGGTTCAAGGAGATTTGACGAAGAGGTTAGACGCTGAGGGTGGGTTTGAGCAGGTGATAGAGGACGAGGAGAGGGTGTGGGATTGGGTGAAGAGCGAACCGTATTTGGCGGGCCAGGTGGTGAGGGTCATGGGGAGGATGGAGAAGGAGAGGAAGAGGGCCGTTAGAACAAGCCCGGCGAAGAGGGTGAGGAGGATGGTGAGGAAGCGGAGTGCGGTTAACTGTTTTGAGAGTGTGTTGCAGACGGTTGAGGAGGAGACTTATTGAGGAGGGCTCCTAGCTAGTTGATTGTAGTACGCCTAATGAATTATTTTCTTTGAGAAGATTAATGAAAATATGTCGTTCTTCAATGCTTATTTACGGCCCGTTGCTCATATATTCTGGTGTCTTGGCGATATGGTTTGATATTTAATTCGAATTGCTGTCTATGCCATTTGTTCTAGTTGCCGTTTCCGAAGGCAGAAATTAGGCTAGGGCCGCATTACTCATTTTTCACCCACCAGCTTCCCATTCAACACAGACTTGATAGAATCCTCAAAACTCTCCTTCTCTAATCCCAACTTGTCGTTCCACAATCCCGCGGGCGTCAAATCACACAATTCCTGAGCTCCAAACGCAGAAGCTTGGATCAATTCAGCAATACCGCTGAAATCTCCCTTGCCTAATTTCTCCGACCCGCTAGCTTGTAAATCTTTGCTCGACACATGATCGACCTTGAATTTCTCGCCAGTGAGCTTCTCTGCGGCGGCTAGGATGTCGTTTTGCGTGGTGGTGAAGGACGAGATATAGACGAATTTGTTCTTTGTCTCGGAAGGCTTCTCAAGGATCTTGATGAGGGCAAGGCCAATTTGGTGAAGGTTGGTGGCAGAGAATTTTGCCTTGCCTTCGTCTATGAGGGTGGCTGACTTGGATGGTAGGTTGATGCATAGAAAGCCGACTTTCAGGCACTATGATGGGGTTAAAATGGGTCACACGTGAGAATCGAGCGCCGCTTGCTTACCCAATCGAAAAAAGGACCAGTGATCACAGACGTCCAGCTAATCTCGCTTTCCTTGCTCTTCAGATAATCGATGACTGCGACCTTGCCTTTGAAGATAGGTACAGCAGCAATTACGCGCTTGTCTTCAGTATTGCTACCATATTCGGAGGGCAAGAATCGCTTCACACCGGCCGCAATGGCACCGTCAATGAGTTTTTGCTGATCGCCAATAGCACTGCCGGCAACGAGGGAAATCACTGCATCCTGGCCTTGGAAAGCGGATTTCAAAGAGTCGATGGAACTGTAGTCGGCCTTGACGACGTTGACGCCTGCTGGAAATGTTGCTTTTGATTCCTGGCGGGAGAGGACTGTGACGTTGAAGGATGAAGATTCAAGGAAGACATTTAGAATTGAAGGGCCTAGATTTCCGCCAGCCTATTTTTCTCAGAACAATGCCATGTATATCGGTGGAATGTCCATCAGGAATTGTCTCGGACAACATCTGATGTGGGGCTAAGCTGCACTTACCCCAATGATGACGACGTTCTTGATTTCGGACGACATTGTCAAGATGCCAGAGTAGGATGTGAGGACTAGAATAATTGGGAGAAATGCTGCGAGATATATGATATTCTTGAGGTTTGGTTGAGTTGTGTGGGGGTTGCTCGTCATGGTGTGTTCGACCAGCCCAATCGGCTTATATACCCCACAGCGATGATTCGGAGGACCTCACTTGCCCCACCTGTTGCCTGTCTCGAATCCGAAGACACAAAGCCCAACTGGCGGAATTGTTCGCTTTGCAAGCTTAGAAATGTATTGGACGGACTTAGCGGATTTGTGGCTTATGGCTGGTTTCGCATTGTAGGGGAGTGGCGCGATCGAGGCATTTACCCGGGCGATACGGATTATCAAGAGCGCGGAAATCTATAGACACGAGTTTCAAAATCAAGCATGCCTACAATCCCCCTTTATGTATTACTATTCATCACAAACTCGGCTGAAATACACGTCGTGCTTTCTAAACCCGGGCTTTGATATAGCTCGCTATTTCTAACGGCTTCGGAGGAGATTCCGCGCTCCGTTTCTCACCAGTTGAAGAGCCTAATCTCACTAGCGAGCCGCGTTAACTTAACATTACTATGCGAGTGCACTGTGAATAGCCCGGGTATGGAGAAAACCAACTCATCGTTTGCTCCAGCCTTTTTTGCACCCCGAGCCCAATCCCATATTGGATAAGCCATGAGCTGGGAGTAGAAATGTTGCGTGGTGCTGCGAGAGCCAATGAGAAACCAAATAGCCTCGTGTCAGTCCTCACGGTCATCATCATCCTCGTTGGTCAATCTTTTCTCAATGATTCCCCATTTCTCCAACTGCAGCAGCAGCTCGAAAGGATCTTCTCCATTCCAAACACTAATCTCCCATTCCCGTCCTTTCCGTCCGATGCCCCTCTCATATACCCCAGGTATCTCTTCAATGGTCCAGACGATTCCACGTTGTTTCGAGTTGAGCTTTTTGATGTACTCAATGACTTCCGGAATCGCCGCTTC
Source organism: Lojkania enalia (assembly GCA_010094045.1). NCBI lineage: Eukaryota > Fungi > Ascomycota > Dothideomycetes > Pleosporales > Lojkania > Lojkania enalia. The sequence continues at coordinate 22,683 of ML986741.1, forward strand.
TGGACCTCTTCTCCGGAATTTTCGTATCAACGGCAAGAAAGTTGTCTCACAAGAGTGTGGCTTAACAAGATGATCCAACCGGATATTTTCAATGTGGGAGAGAACCTTCTCATAGCTCGCTGTACTGAGCCCCAGCTTTTCCATTTCCGGTGTGTGCGGTGGATAGAGCGGATGGCGGAACGCGAATCTTGCTAGCCGCAGTCGAAAACCAAGCTCAACTGTCTTTCTAGCCTCCAGCTTGCGATTGTGTTCATAGTTGTCTCTATTCACGATGCTTGGATACTGTTGCTTCCGGTTTTGATAGCCCCCCGACAAGAAAGTCCAGGACAAAGCGGCTCTTGGTGGAGATTGGATATATTCCAGCCTCTTGTTGATTAATGGGTTATCCCCCTTTTCGATCATGTACTTAGCGTAGGATGTGGATCTCGTTCGACTATTGACATTTGCGCGGACCCACGCCCGGAAGTATGGATCTATGCCGTAGCGCTCTGCGTGAGTCTCGATCAGACCCCGCTTGCGCACAGGAATGGCATTCGGCCAAAGAGGCCAAGGTAATGATCGATCTCGCTGCTGCACCTGATGAGGATGCAGGAATTTGTACGCAACGGCAGTAGGCGACGGAGGCGAAAGGCTGCAGCGATTACAAGACCGCTTTCGAGCAGCTATTGAGATAGACAAGCTCTCCGAATTGTGCCTCTCGTTCTCACTGTGACTGAAAGGATCCGTAAACCCGTCTGGGGAACGCTTTTTTGACCAGTAATCGATGATGGCTCCGTCTGTTGCACGTCGGGATTCGAGAGGGACATGCAAGACTTGGATGTGGCACTCAGATATGCGAGTGGGTGAAAAGAGCGAGAAGGACCCAACGCATAGCATTATTGGCACGTCCCGGGCCCTCAGATTCCAGGTAATGTCCGCTAGCAGCTTGTGCAGGCTTCTTGCTTGTTCTTCAGTCTTTTTGAGTTGTTCGTTTGGCTCGATGTTAGAGCTCTTCTTCTGTATTGACTGCACTTTTTTCTCGATTCCTGACGCTAACGACCCGTCTTTCATCTTGAGCCATCGGCGGCGACCCTTGGGATCTGATGATAGACTGTCACTGGTCCTGGGCATGGTCCTGATCTCATTTGGAATGTCCTCCTGGAAATCTCCAAGTGCCGCGAGGAGACGGGTGTAGTCTGAAAATGTTATGCCATGATCCGCCAAAGCTGTGGTATATTCGATTGGCTCGCACAACCTCCAAGTGATTATAAAATGTGATGATGAGCGAAGGCACTGAATGCGGTCGCACACGCCTGGGATCACCATACCAACTGAATCAATGAATCGCTTCTCGGGGAATTCGGGAGGATGTCCGAAATCGGCCGGGTGTACAATGGGTCGCAGATTCGTGTCTGTCCCTCCTGACGCTGTGCTCATAGACGACCTCAGACGGCTTAATATCGACGGCCGCCTTCGAGAATCCGGGCTCGGGAGCTTTGAAGCCGTACTGATTGTCAAAACGCTTGCGGATGTTTGCCGAGACCGCAAAGAAGGTCTTGAGGAGGCAGTACCTGGTGAACTCGGTCGTGAGGAGACTGGAGACACTCGACAAGCACTTGACGATTCCTTTCGAGTGCTTGATACTGATCCGCGAGTAAGACGAAAAAAGAGTGACGATGGGAAAATAGATTCCGACACCGCATCGCGAGACTCAGTCCTCAAAATTTCTTCCGCGGCATCTTGTTCCAGTGCCCCATGTTCTTTGGCTACAGTCCCTAAGAAGGGGTCCGAGTGACTATATACTATAGATGGCCGCACTGACTCTTTTCCTTCAAGCCCAACGGCTCCATTTCTTGCTTCTGTTCCCTCTCCATCATCGTCTACCCTGATCGGCTCCTGTTGCTTGACCATCTCAAGCCCATTTTTAGTCCCTGGTGACGCCCGCGCTTCCAGACGCCGGACTTCACCGTCTCCGAACGCGTAGTCGTTAGGATTTCCCGAAGCCGTGGTGCAGTACATCTTAAACGACACATTCTTTTGGATAGAGGAGTTGAGATTTAAGGCATGGGTGGTTGATTTCCTAGAAGAGGTCCAGAGTGACCCCGCCTATACAAATACAACTTGATTCCGGAGCTGTAAATATTTGACCCATTTCTTTGGGAACATCGGCGGCCATTTCGCCTCCTTCGCCGATCATCTACTAATTTATCCCTTGTTAGAGGAGTTCTGTAAACACGTGACTGCCGAGAGAGAGTGATGAGACAAAGGATGGTAGGCTCGCGGCGGCCTCGCTTCGGATTTATATGTCCTCATCAGGAACAGTGACGTTACACATTCCTATTTCTTGGCCACTCACATATCGCCGAAGCCACGGCGGGGGACTCGACTCTAGGCTAGATTCTTTTTCCAGTACAGTGGTCTGTGTCGGCGAGATCGCCTCCCCCGGCAGGATCGCTGGCTCGTAAGCCAGTTTCAGACAGGTGAAGGGACGTAAACAAAGCCAACACGAGGATTCTGTGCTCGATCCTAAGGACTGTAGACGGGGCATTAGTATCTTCATGCATCTGCGAGTAATTTAAGCGCTTTCAGGATAGTGGTGCTAATCAGAAGCAGTCTACATGCTATCAGTGCATGCTTCTATGATGCAGTAGCGGGTCTTCCTGAAGTTTCCGGAAGAACGCCATATACTAGACGTATATGCTTTCGATGATGGAGTGGTACCTACTAGAGCCCTGGACAGCAACCAGATACGCTACGAATGATAATATTGTAGTTGAAGCTGTATTTCGAAGCTCCCTCTTAGGGTAATAATTAGCGGCGAATGTAAGCATCTAGAATGCAAGTACCACGCTCTCATATATGATCTTCATTTAAAAAGACGGAAGTGAGAACATATTCTGGCCATTTCAAGCGAAAGGAGTGTACGGCTGCCCCACTTAATCTTATACGAGCGCTATATGGCTGGAGGGGATAACCTGAACCTAGCCATTTTACCTATTTCTATGAACATTGTATTTTATCGGGCCACTTTCTAAGGGAACTGTCGACCACGAAGGCAACCTTTTGCCGGACAGGGAGAAGACAACCATCGGCTGCGTAAGAATGATGTTGGACGCCGTCGTTTATTTTTTTTCTCTATCCTTGAGACATTATTCAATATTGGCGAACACTTCTGCTCTTTGTCGTCTTTTGAAATCGCTGCAGCGCAAGCAATATACCGGCGAACCTAGTATATCGGACATTGTTGTAGAGCAATTCAGGCGTGAATAATATGATTGTTTTGGTAGTGCTCTGTAAAAATGCATTGGCCGAAATCTTCCGATAGTAGCGCACAAGAGGTGATGAATCCCTCGTGTTGGTCTCTTCGTGAGTGAACGCATGCTGAGCCTAGCTCATGCTTCATGCAGTCTGGAGAAGGGACAATAAAAAATCTGCGAGATACTTGAATGTGATGCCTCAAAAGAAAAAAAAAAAAGAAAAAAGAATTTTTTTAAATAAAAATCTTACTTCGTGAATGTTCCGATGGCAGGGGTATAACTTATATTCTGAGTATATAACAACCTAGTCGGTCAGTTGGATCTGTTCCCAAAATGGAATAGTGCTCACCAATCGGTGAATTTCCTTGCAGGTATAGACAACCGCAACCTGCATCCTTGAATGCATCGCCATACATTCCTTTAGGGATAAAATATCCATCACCAAGGCTGGCTTGAAGATAGCGGCTTTTTGTGCGAGTCCCGGCCGCCTTTTCCATCCACTAGGGCACAATGGAGCTTGCTAAAAGGGCCGGTCCGTCATCCCCATGCAATCAGCGTTCAACCATACCCGCATTCTAGTTTCAACACCAACTGTTTTTGTTTTGAAAGTGGCATGGAAAGAGGGGGACGAAAAAGGGGATACCGCCCTTACCGATGCGACGATGCTTTTGTGCGACATTGGATCGGTATCGTTTCGTTGCTTTTTCAACCGTTTTTAATTTTAAAAATCATTCGGTCCTCTCGCGACATCTGCCATTTTCTCCCTTTTCTCACTTCTGAAAGGTTTCATTATTCTTGAGATCGTACTATTCCGGAGACTTCGTTCGTTAGACTATTGCAGACGACGCGTGAGAGACGCAGTCCAGCCTTCACTCCTATTCATTGAGCCCGTATGTGCTCCTGCTCGGCCGACACCCGTCCTCCCCAGTTCCGACCACGCATTCAACCTCATAAAGTCCCGTAGCAATATTTCCCACACAAACACTTCGGCCGTCTAATAAGCGCGAAACATACCGGTTATTCGATTTTCGAAAGTCGCGCCCGCCATACTAAACGCCCATATGTGCTATATCCTCTACACATTGCACGTCTGCAACCATTGGGTCGCACAGCCGCAACCAGGCAACGGGCCTGTACTCAGAATATGCAAAGATGCCGAGAACCTAAGACTGGGAAGACCATGTCCTGAGACGGAGCATAGGGTGCAAAATAGGAGCCAGGGAATGTGTGACGGATGTCTTTGGAAAAAGGTATCAAAATGAATGGGGATATGCGGGAGTGGGAGGGAGATGGGATGTAATGATACCATTCATCGAACAAAGGGAAAAGGCAGAGGACACCGAGTGAAAAGATAGACACGCAGTATAAGAGAAGACGACACGGAAAGTTGGATGGAACAAAGGAAAGATGGATATTCTTCACGGCAAGGACGCTCGTAATAGACACAATACCCCAATTACAGGACATACAAGCGCAAAGCCTTTTACTCGTCGGACACGCTGCGCAGGGCCCATACTCAGTACCGTCCGGAACAAGACCGCAGGATCATACCACAAGTCCTTCGTAGCTGTCATTGCCAATGCGGATCCGCATTTCTGAACATATTATTTTCTCCACCACTGGTATTTAAATGGTTCACAGGACCCTTCTAAGAGTCCAGTTAAATGCTGTTGTATATGAAGTCGAACGCCATTATTCCTTCAATTAGGTTCCCCCGACTACGTCATGCCACGTCAGACAACCAACATGAGTTTCTCGCGGCAGGTGCCGACCTATAATATAATAATTCATATCTAGCGACTACCTAAGATACAGATTCAGATTTCCAATATCGACTTCAGCAATCTAAAGTTTCCAGCACTTAGGCCGTCGAAGAGGCGATAATAATTGAAAGCATATTGATCATAAAAAGATGTGTATAACGTTCTATAACGTGTACCTTGGCTGTGACTGTTGCGTACCTATACTGAACCGCGGACGAATCTGTTGCAAGTACGCAAATCAGTATCCTTACGGCGGAGAACCCTGCATCGATCACAGGGTACAAGATCTCTGCCCCTGTCACTATGAGGAAGATATGCGTAGGAGATAGTTGATGAATATGTACACAAACCGAGGGTAGAGACCACCAGGGAGGTACGATATAAGAGCAGGCCTGAGTGAATATAAACCCCACGGAAGCTGGAGAGACTAACGGTACAACGGCGGCTTTATTTGGGTTGGGTGATTGAAAATAGTGTCCAATGGTAATTCACAACTCTCATTCAAATGTATTAGCTAGAGCGCCATTGAATATATATATGTATACTTCTGGAAGCCTAAATATATTTAACCTTAGTATCCTACGCTATTGAGAATAAATAATCAACCTAGAATTTCCCTAATTCAATGTTATTATGTCATTAGATTCTATAGATTTATGGAATCTTAATCAATAGTTCAATAACTACCACTCACCCGATCGAGTACCAGGGATTATTATAAAGGGACTATTACTATCAATCAAAGAAAAAGAGGGGAAAAAAAAAAGGTCCGATCGCGGTTGGAGTAGAATCGACTTCAGGCCGACTAAGTCTCGAAGCGAAATATTAGTCGATATCCCGCCCTAGGGGACTGGCCCCTCCAGTGCTTTGCTTGTGTGGCGCTTTTTTCTACTTAAGCTACGTGACTGAATTTTGTTTGATAAAAATAGGGCTGAATTATCATAGTTATAGAAGCAACATTCGTCTTAGGTGTCTTCTACATAATGTTGAACGGAGCGACTTCGTTTACAGCTTTCTGTAGGCCTCAGGACATGAATTTGACCCCTCTCATCATCAAAATTAAGTTTTGATTCCCAATATAATGAAATCAGCAAACAACAAGGAAGCTGCCAAGGACAGTCCTTTAGGGGAGAAAGGGGATGAGATCCCACGCTGGCAAACGTCGCAAGAATGTGCCGAAGGGACTTATAGACGGACGATTGGATCGGTTCCTAGTATAATTTACATAAGAAATGAAGTAGATTAGCTCATTAGTGTTTCCTCTTTATATACAACTCCCAACCCGAACGCAAAGTGACAACCGAAGGGGTTAAGGTTGGGCGCCCCTCAATTTACATACCACACGAGCAACAAATTGCTCCAATTGGGAGACTCCACAGAATGTATCAACAACGCGACTGATGTACCTCGATTCTAGGAAACTACGATCTATTCACATTGCTAGTTGTAACAATGTGAATGGAAACCACCACCACTACCAGACGCTCTCATACAACATCTGCAATACTCTACCCACGGACCTATCCACACCTCCCAAATCTGAATCTAAGACTCCTTCACGCCTTACACGCGCCTCCAAAATGTTTCCAACAAGACAAGAAGAAGGTCCCAGCGCTCATAAATATCCCTATTTCTTAGCACGAAAGTATCTCTGCGGTCATCCACATGAGTGCATCCAAGTCGATAGATCAAGTACTAAACGCATGATACATATCATACTCCCTGAAAAACCACGCGGTCTTGTCGCAATCTACGAGCAAATGATGCCTAGATGTCGGCGCTGTGCGACGCAGCATGCTCGTCAACGATATGACGAAGTTATCAGGAATCAAGGACTAATAGGGGAAAAGGGACTGGGTTGTGAGAGCGGACACTTTTCTGCATTTTCCCAAGCGAAGCGGACGTACAGAGGAGTTGAATGTCCCTTGTTAGATGGCTATAAGGCCCATGAGGAAGTGGGTGAAGATGAGAGGGAGGAAGAATTTGTGGGAGGTCCGAATAGGGCTCGGTACCAGAGGGCGATGAGAATGAGCCTGAGGACTTATGCGTTTCTAAGAGGGTATTGCCACGGGGAAGGAGACGAGGCGGCGCTGGGATTAGAACGGAGGGCCGAGGGTTCATTGAGGGAGCCTGCAAGGGGTGGAGCGTTCATAGTCTCGGAGAATTGGATACGGAGGCAGAATACTCGGTAGATGTTATTGTTGTGTTCATTGCTAATGGCTAGATTCAAGTTCGTCATGTTCCTACATGTAGCTTGCACAAGCTGTTAGAATCGGCGGGCTCTACATGGTATAAATGGAGTTCCAGAGCGTGTCGTAGGCAGATATAGAAGGGAAATATTACATATCCAAACTCTTGGATCACTTACTGAACTACATTTTTGCATCAATCACCGGTATCCGAGACCATTAATTAGGAAATATAATATTCAAGCAATACGATATTATAGACAACTTGATTCGGCCCAGTCTCAATATTTCTCCGAGGCCAAGCAGATTCGTTGTCGGAGTACTCGTCGGAATAGGCTTTTATTTTATTTTACTTTTCAGATCTTTTACGAATAACCGCCAAAGTTGTGGTTGTATTAGCACGGCGATCTCGGAGAAAAGAACCCTAGTTTCGGAGATAGTAGTGGAACATTGGATGCGACTCGCGCTCTACTTGTAATCCGCGCTGCGGATTGAGCAATCGCGTTTCGTCCCTCCGACATCTCCATTGTGATTGAACTATGTTATATGGTACATATCCGACAAGGTAGTCTTACGGAGACCAATGCCCGTGTTTTTGATATGGGTTCGCGGCGGCCAGTTTCTCCTATCATCCCATCTATAAAGCTGTCAAGCCTCGCACGAACTAACCGCCCTAGCATTCTTATCCTACCTCTCAAGCTTACCTGTCAAGCGCCATTAACCTCAGCTAGCCTCTCCACTATTTCCAATCAGAGCGATAATGTCAGGACAAGGACAATCATACGAGAAAGACAAGCGGTGGACAGCCGTCGACGAATATAGTTTCGCACACCTCCACCCAAAATCGTCAACAAGCCCCTCCATCTCCGTCCTTGAGCACGCGCTGTCAAACTCCGAGAAGCAGGGCCTTCCCGATATTGCCGTCTCACCCTCGCAGGGCAAATTCCTGTATCTCCAAGCGAAATTCGTGAGAGCGAAGAGTATACTCGAAGTTGGTACCCTCGGCGCGTACTCCACCATCTGGCTCGCAAACTCGAGCCCACATGTCAAGGTTGTGAGCGTTGAGGTGGATCCGCATCATGCTGAAGTCGCTCGCGCAAACCTTGAGCACGCCGGTGTTGCGGATAGGGTCGAGGTCAAACTTGGTCCGGGAGTCGACGTCCTCCCTCAGATTGCTGAGGAGATCAAGCAAGGCAAGCGGGAAATGTTCCAACTAGTGTTCATCGATGCGGACAAAGAGAATAATTGGAATTATGTGGATGCAGCCATTGGCATGAGTGAGCCGGGTGCTGCTATCATTGTCGATAATGTAGTGAGGAAAGGAAGATTGGCTATCGCCGGTACTGGCGATTCACGTATAGAAGGAGCAAGGAAGGTGGTGGAGAAGATTGGGGCTGATGAACGAATTGAGGGAATCGTGCTGCAGACTGTGGGCGATAAGAACTACGACGGCTTCCTTATCGCTGTTGTTAAATGAATTTTTTTTTAATAGTCAGGCTTGAGAGCTTGGATTGTATAGAAACCGAGGAAAAGATCGAAAGCGACCTATTCCATTTACTTTCCTAGTAATTGGTTTTTATTTAGGAACTATAGACTATTCTGATGCGGTGGGGCTGTGATTCGAACAGGCAGCATATATGGTATCAAATCTATCTATAAACGCAATCAAAGTCCTTATGGTTAATTTAACATGAGATCAGGCCAGGTTTACAATAACATGCCCGTGGCGCATTCTACTAACCCCACCCTTTTCAAACAAGCCTAAATCGTGTAACACTTCTTCCTTTCTTGATCCACCTTCCTACCTTTCCATCCATAAAGCCATCCATGTAGGCCTCCCCAATCACCTGCCAAGCCTCCCTAGTTCCTACTCTCCGCAGTACTAATGGGACACTACAGCCGAACAACACCACAGCAACATCGCCCTTCTTCGCTCTACACGGTGCCATTCCAATATGCCCTTTATCTGTAATCAGAAGCCTTCTAGATTTCTTATTCACCGTGTCATGGAGCCGATTCAGAAACGTATCCTCTTCGGTCGCGGATTCGACATTAGTATTATTAACGAAAGCGGACAAGTGCGCGGATGGCGGAGGTAGGTCATCAAACACGGTAGTATCCTCTTCGTCAACAACATTCCTAACCAGGCCTTGCAGCGGATAGCCACCGACCAGAACGCTCATCCCGTTGATTCCCTTGACTATCAGATCCTTGTTCTCCTCAAACCAAATTTTGAACGTCCGGTCAACGTCAGTGTCGTAGCCGTACGTGCATTTGTAACAAAGTAGTAGAAAGTCTGAGAAATATTGGTCCGGAGCGCGGAATCGAAGATACTTGTCCTTTCGATCAAGAACAAGAGCGCGACATATGCGTTTCAGGTCTTCTAGAAACGTCAAGTTGGTCTTGTTGTTCACGGCCGCCTCCTGTATTCGAGTCGGTTGTACCATTGTATGCCCACCGTTTTTACATACGTTACTCTGGCACCGAGTGTCACAACCTTCTATGCTTCCAAGGCCGTCAATATAGTCGATAATCACACCATCACACATCATTTCTTTAAGGTTCCTTAGAAATTCTACGTTCGCTAAGCTGCGAAGTTGGGGACCGGGAGCATTGTAAACAGCTTTGTATGACCGATACTTGAGTGGCCTAAAGTTGCCGATGCTTTCACTCGCACTTTGGCTGACCATTAATGGAACTGGGGAAGACTGAATGTGTGCCCGCCAGTCTGGCGCCCAGGTTGGTAAGTTCTGATGATGCAGGCCTAGGTCGGAGTCTAGATTCCCAGAATAACGATTGAAACTATGGGCAAAACAAATGATATCTAGGCTCATGTATTCTTCCCAGAAGTCTCTGACCAGTCCTGCAAAGACACGTTCCGTGCTGATTTGATAGTCCGCATGATTCACGAGGCGCTTATCACGCCCTGTAATAAGACCGCGTACTGAGTAGATTCGGTCTCTCGCATCGGTAGCCATATGGTTTCCTAGATACGCTAAAATTGCGATTAAGTTCATACGTCCAACTTTCTTGTGCCACTGATGGATTCGCCTGCGGTTCCAGGCAGCATCAAAGGCGGCCCGCGGCATAGATTTATCGTCCATGCCGTTGCAGCGTTCTATACAATACATGGCTAATTTGAAATCGCCCCGGTTGATGCTTCTCGGTCCGCAAAAGAGTTTAACCCCCTCGGGGATAATGAATTCCTGTAGTGTCCAGACGCGCGTCCACCATGGTCTGCTGAATAGTCGTCCTACGGCTTTCCAGTGTTCAGTGAACTCTTCGCCGCGTATTTGTCTGCGAAGCGCTTTGCTGCTATCCAAAGCTTCTTTCATGTTAGACAACTGGTGAAGGAAGGGAATTGCTCCTCTACAGTCGCTCTCTGCTTCCTGCTCGTTGCCAAGCCAGACAATAGTGCGCCGCGATCTGCCGTAAATTTCGTCCATGATGTTAACTTGCGTTTCACGCTCATCATCATTGTTCATATTAATGCATATCGAGTCAACAAACCACCAATCCTTTTCTGGCGAGAAGTCCTGGTGTGAGGCTACCATTCCTAGAAAATCGGCTACGTTGGCGAGAATCAGGAGAGATCCGGACTGGAAGCGGATCAATTTGGTGAATTGTTTTGTACCCCATGCATATGAAGCTGCTAAGAACGGTGGCGCGCTTCTAAGTTCAAATTGATGGAGCTCGCCGACGAGCCCTCCATCTGCGCCCTGCGAGAATCTAAATAGCCGGATACTTGAACGGTCAAGCGTAGTCGTATAGACTGTCATGGCCAATTGATTCCTCGCTCAATCAAGATCAACAATACTAACAAAATAAGCGCGCTTTGAAAATGCTCTTGCTGGACTCAGCAGGGCGCACCAAGGCTCAAAGATGGCCAGGTCGTACTAGTCAATAATGAAGATGGAAAGGGTAGAGCTTGAGAAAGGTACGGGACTGGCCCTTTGCAACAGTATGATGCTGTTATGTAGCGATTTATTCCATCTCGAACTAAGCTGAGGCGGAGCGGATGGGGGACAGCTGCCTGACACGCACTTACCTAAAAGCGCTAACCGCTTTAGGGACGCAATATCAGAAGACCTCATGCCTGACCACGCTCTAAAACTCAGCTCAAGCCGTAGATTTTAGTGAAATTGGGTTGAAATTGCCGCGCGAACATGCATTCCCAAGTGCGACGAGTGTGGCATAGCAACGCTCTATCTTCTAAGTAGCAGCCGTTCCATTTCCGAAAGCGTCAGTTCTTCTCCGTATCTCGGTCCTTTCTTGTCACAATTGAGCCTCCAAGGGCAATTATGATTTACGGCCAGGGGGTCTAAAGGATCGCAATCCCCTACTTACACCGTGAAATCTTTCGGCTAGGGGAGATAGCCGCTAAGTGCTCCCGAGACCTCGAGCTTCGCGGTGCTGAGTGATGTGAGCTCTGAACAACCTGCAAGGGCAACCGGAACCGGCCTCATCGATATAAAAGGCTCGATAACTGCTGCTACCGACGGCTATCCGAGGGTGCTGCGCAGTATCAGAGCACATGTCGGAACCCGCCGGGGACGGTGTTCACCTCAGTGGCTAGCTTGGCTGACATAAGAGAACTGTTTGCGAAGCTCATCGCGGCTTCCGTCAATTGCCGGCAACATCCTGCGCATTTGCAGACCTCAGACATCTAGGTCTCCGCTATGCGATAGAATGTGCAGAATCGCTAGCATTAATTCGCCCCTGACCGATGATGTCCGGCTCGATCTGCTTGTTTTGGGAGGCATTTTCAAAGCGTTTCCCCACAGCTTGGCTTTCACAAGCCGACGAAACGGTCATAGCTCCCTCAGCACCCCTCTGCCCGAACCTGTACCTTCGCGGTATCGCTGCATCATCCACCCAAGACGGCCGAACTAGCCTGCCAGCTCCCTCCAAGGACAAAGAAGATCCTCGGCCCAGCGCCCAAGATGCGTGACGTCTGTTTTATAAATAATATGATGAACCCTTCCCTCCGCCCTCTGCTCCGCACCCTTACCTCATAGCATCCTCGCATTCCTCACCTCTGCCCTCTAGCAATAACCCACAAACCTATCAATGGCTGTCAACCCGGAGTCTCTTCTGCGCGAGGTCAACATCCTCGGCGCACTGAGCGACCAGAACCGCCACATTCTGAGCAAAGACGCTGCCGTCTTCCTTGCCCTCCTCCACCGCACATTCAATGAGCGCCGGAAAGCTCTTCTCCAGCGCCGCGTGATCCGACAAGCAGAGCTTGACAAGGGCAACTTGCTCGACTTCCTTCCCGAGACCCGACACATCCGCGAGAACGATGCTTGGAAAGGCGCTCCCCCAGCTCCAGGCCTGGTGGACAGGCGAGTGGAGATCACGGGGCCAACAGACCGGAAGATGGTCGTCAATGCCCTGAACTCGGACGTGTGGACGTACATGGCAGACTTTGAGGGTAAGTTGTTAGCTCGCTGCGCTGAGAGAGGCCGAAGCTAATTGGATTATAGATTCGAGTGCACCAACATGGGACAATATGATCAATGGCCAGCTTAACCTTTACGACGCTATCCGCAAGCAAGTCGACTTCAAGCAGGGCGAAAAGGAATACAAGCTCCGCACCGATCGGACGCTACCTACACTAATTGCCCGCGCTCGTGGCTGGCATTTGGAGGAGAAGCATTTCACTGTGGACGGTGAACCCATCTCCGGGTCGTTGTTCGACTTCGGTCTATACTTCTTCCATAATGCGAAAGAGCTGGTCAAGCGGGGGACTGGACCATACTTCTACCTTCCCAAGATGGAGTCACATCTTGAGGCCAGGCTTTGGAATGATGTTTTCAATGTCGCCCAAGACTACATCGGCATGCCCCGAGGCACAATCCGGGCCACCGTCCTCATTGAGACTATCACTGCTGCCTTTGAGATGGATGAAATCATCTACGAGCTGCGTGACCATTCCGCAGGTCTCAACTGTGGCCGCTGGGACTATATTTTCAGCACAATCAAGCGCTTCCGCCAGAATCCCAACTTTGTTCTACCCGACCGCGCCTCTGTTACCATGACTGTTCCTTTCATGGATGCATATGTTAAGCTTCTCATCAAGACTTGCCACAGACGAGGAGTGCATGCTATGGTACGTTTTCGTTCTCCATTGTGTTGTGTGTAATTAATCGTAAATTAGGGTGGCATGGCTGCTCAAATCCCTATCAAGAACGACCCCGCAGCGAATGACGCAGCGATGGCCAACGTCCGTGCCGACAAGCTCCGCGAGGTGCGTGCCGGACATGACGGAACATGGGTTGCCCACCCAGCACTCGCCTCAATTGCTTCTGATGTCTTCAACACGCACATGCCGACCCCTAATCAAATGCATGTGCGCCGCGAGGATGTTCACATCACTGCTAATGACCTGCTTAACATGAATGTTCCTGGAAAGATCACTGAGGAGGGCATCCGAAAGAACCTCGACATTGGCCTAGCCTACATGGAGGCGTGGCTTCGGGGTGTCGGATGCGTTCCGATTAATTACTTGATGGAAGACGCTGCGACTGCTGAGGTCTCACGAAGCCAGCTCTGGCAATGGGCAAAGCACAACGTGGATACTGCCGAAGGCAAGAAAGTCACTAAGAACTATGCTGTCAAGTTGCTTCGTGAGCAGGCTCAGAAGCTCGGCAACAATGCACCAAAGGGTAACAAATTCCACTTGGCTGCGAAGTACTTCGAAGGTCAGGTGACAGGCGAGGACTACGCCGAGTTCTTGACATCGTAAGTTTACCATGTTTCTATATCGTTGATATCCGCTAATCCGTAATCAGATTGCTGTATAACGAAATCACAAATGTGGGTCCTCCTAGGGGTGCTTCCAAGTTGTAGTTCCTTTGCCTGTCTTCCCCCTTTCTACCATTACCATTGTAATTTCTAAACGATTTCCTGGGGCGTTTCCCGGATGGGATGTATTGTAAGCAAAATAAAATGGGGACCAATGCTTTGAATATGACTACCATACCGTTTGAAAGCTTAATACTGCGACATGTGAACGCAGGCTAACTCATGTACGCTCCTAGGCCCACCCACCTGTCGCAGCCGCTAAGCTTTGAGGCGTGCGTGCATCACGGACCGAGGAATGAACGAGCAGACACGTGTGCAAATGGCCGCATGTGATGACGGAACGACTGATGATTATTGGATAGGTCTTTCGCTTGGGTGGCTCTTTGTTTTGCGGGGTTTGGCATGGGTTTACGGTACTGTACATATTCTATTCGCTCTGTACACGCTTTCTTTTCTTTTCCTTTTTTTTTTTTTTTTTGGAATCTGAGTGTTTCCTGCGTGTGTCGTTCTTTCGCTTGTTGTCCATTAGAGTGCGTTAGCGGGTGCATCTGTCCCGAGGTTGAATGAAAGAGCTCGACGGAGTACCGCGGGTATGCGGTCTTTCAGCTAGATCTTCCGAACTCCGCGTGGCTCATTCTTGTGTATCTTTTATCGTCGATTCTAAGTTCCTCGTTGTGATTGTTCGTGGGGTCGGATCTTGAGATTTGTTGCTTGGCGCAACGGTTATGCGAAGCGCTAGTATAGGTCATCGTATATATTCCCGGTTACTACGATTGACTTACATTTCCTTTTCTTGGAACCCAAGGGCCGATATGCGAGGATGGGCTGTGGGTTTCCTACAGGGTCAGGCATATATTCTCACAATTCGTGCTAGATATGACATTGCACCTTTGCTCACCTAGTGAAACCTATATAAGAGTGAACTATTAGCGACAGACCCACAGATTCTGCAGGGCGACACAACGAATATATAATCTTAACAAGAGACTGTGGTGTAATAACCCCACATCGTTGGGCTTTACTTGCTCTGATCCAGCTTTACCTTGTGAGAAGCTGGGTTTCTAGAACGCTCGATTTTCTGTATCGGTTCGTCATGGCATCGACGTATTCTCTACAAGAATATAAATTTTACGAAAATAATTGGATAGCATTAGAGACTTTAGAAGAGATGAGAACCCTGAAGTAATTATATACATGATACCGTCGCGATGTATTTCATGGATTGTCTTCGGAAGAATCTGAATGTATCAGCTTTGGATAAGAATCAAAGCAAATTACAACTTACAGAACTCGAATTCAAACGAGAGATACCAAAATAAGGCGACTACGAAAGAATATTGATGCTAGTTATAGTGGAATTGGTATTGTAATGGTGGGAGTCTAATTCCATGGTTTTATAATTGCTGAATCATCACTTTAAGTATATCAACAAACTCCATCTTTGTCTTAAAATATTTAGTAGTCGACGGCAATGGTAGTCTACTTACGCGCTAGCACTATGAGTAGAGCATAACATGGAAGTTGGACTCTTGTACTCTATAAACACAATGAATTGTCCGAATTCCAATAGGCCGAGAGAGTCGAAAGAGGGATCATTTAGCCTACTAAGAAGCATGAACGAGCTTCATGAGGTCCATGCGAAAAAGGTTCGGAACTCGGTGTATGCATTCCATTCTTTGAAGACCATGCTTTCATTAGACGTCATACCCTTTACTCTAGGTCTCTTCAATACGAACCTTGTATTTTCTTACATAAAATCTCCCCACACGTGGCGTGAAGGTAGTACCAATTCGCCGTGATCTCGTATTTGCGTTAGGACACATTCCATTGCTCGCTTCGTCGCTCCTCATATTGGGCGAATAATCATCAGTAATTATCCTACCACCGCATTCTGGTCGCCTTAAATACACTACGGTCCTTACCTTCTTGCGAAGGCGACGCTGAATCGCATTCTATAGGGTCGGGAAGTTGGGTAGCATCGTGTGAGGATGCTGATGTCGATCTTTCTATATTTAGCGACTTTCCCCTTTTTGTAGCAGGCGGGCCGAAGCCGTTTCCTTTGCATGACTTGTTTGCCAGCCATTCTTGGCCTTAAGTCTTGTTCATTCGGGAAAGTCTTGCTAATTTCTCGTATTTGGGAGGCCGAATGTTTTAGACTATAAAGTGACGACATGGCCGCTGCTATGAGTTGGATCCTCACAGCAATTCGGTCATCGAGTGATTTCCTCTAGCATATTTAAGAGTAATCAGTCCTGTCGCTCTAGTCTGATATAAGTCCTGTCTTTTCCGTGCAACCTATTGTATAAATTCCTATATATTACGAATCCGAATTGCAACCCAAATCGCAAAATGTTTACCAAGGCAACACTCCTCTCCTGCCTGGCGGCTGCTACTCTTTCCAGCGCCGCCCCAACTACCAAGCGCGATGACCTCCAACCCTGGGAAATCAACTCCCTCGGCGTCTTCACGCCATCTGGCCGTCCGGGCTCCTATCCCTGGTCAACCATCACGGCCAACATTACTGATCCCAACGAAATCACCGGTACCCTCGAATCCGGAGACACAGTAACAATTCCAGGCGGCAATACGGCCGCCAACTGCCAGGCCAAATGGTATTCCGGCACCACGCCAACCGGCCGGGTCTGGCCCTGTGACCCGACCGAGGACGGCTACTGGATTGTTGAGATCATGGATGGCGACGATGGATTCAGTTCCACCAACTTCGACATTAAGTTCACACGTGTGATTGATGGCATTTACTCCGGTCAGAGGTTCACCAAGACCTTTGAGGGCAGTACTCATATGGCCGTTGGTGATAATCTTCAGGGAACTTGCGGTGGGAGCGGAGTTTGCAGCTGGGGGCTTAAGGAGGAGAACAGGCCAGCGCCGGTCACGCAGACTGAGGTCTCTGATGAGTAAGGATTCGGCAAAGATGGAAATGTTTGTTGTGGTGGAGATGATGGAGGGGATACAAAAGACGCTCTGCCGAAAGAAAAGCTTTAATGTTCAATGTAATATTTGGAAGATAAAATCCATGTCACGTTATATATTCGTACGGTTACTTAGGTGTTGTTGATGTTGGCGATTTTTCCAATATGCGTCAAGGATGACCACACCTGAACGTTGACCAACGAAATATTATAGCCTAGCTGTCAAGTCCATTGCGCTGAAAAATGACAAGTATCACCACTTTAGATACCTTCATTGCCAAATCAGCGGGAAACGCGGCTTCAGTGTTAATAAATAGTTATATATCGTAGAGTTCTTCGATCCACTACGTAATATACATGATTGGGTTCAAGCACCTCTTGCGTCGTTAAAACGAATGAGCATTGGATAAATTCTGTGAGGGCGTCAGCCGTCGTGAAGATCAGGCATATATTCACTACAATAGGAAATGCATCATCACACCAACGTCCGTAGATTCTAAAATGTGGATATCTCCCGTTGGCGCCGGGCTTTTTACGACTCTTCCAATCGCATCCTCAAAATTCCTATACCTTGAGGATTCGATAGGGAAAGCATCAAACAATAAGTCAGACAAGGTGCTAGGGGTGGGCAATACCGAGAATACCGCAAAGATGGCTGCGGGAGAAGCAAGGGCTGGCTATCCAGCGCCATTTCATTGACCGGCGCCGTTGTATGGCCGGTTGCACTACAGATGTTGTGCGTCAAATCTTTGCTTCGAAACAAATTTCCTACTGGGAGAAACTAAGCAAATGTGCCTTCAAGCCGGAGGAAATCTTTAGATCATGAAGCAAATAGTTGAAATATTGCTAGATTCCTTGTAATTCCATCGGCGATCTCAAGAACTCGAACACTGGTGGCAAAGTTGTGTAACCACATGTCCCAAAAGTCGAGGCCATTGCACGATAGTACCACCATATATGCACACCTTATGCGCGATAGTACCAACATAGGCGTTAGTTGTCAGGAAACACAATGCAGATAATAACACGTTCCCCTCTTTTGCACCCTCGTTGCCATCCGTTCGGCTCAGTCTCGTAAGATTGCTCACGATAACGACATGCTCGCGTTCGTTGATGCCCTTCTTTTCATGATGCTTCTCTCGCATCAGATATGGGCTGTATACGGAGTCATTGTAGAAGCCAAGGAGACTTGTTTGGTACGCGGGGTACGAAGACGCGTGTCGGCAGAATTTCATTGACCATAAGCAGACTTGCAACTCGACTTCAACTCGGCCGCGTCCAGTACTCAGTCCAACGGCAACGGATCCGTTGTCTACATCATTCATTCGGGTTTCGTCGTCACCACCCTCGTTATCAAACACATTCTCTACTCGCCCAAGTCACAACGTTATGCTCTCTTCCACCTATATCTCTACACGCCTACAATCTTCTGCATTGACGACTGCCGCACCAGTGACTTCAGTGCCTCCTGATCCGCAGGTACATCAAAACAATGGACTAAGTCACGAAGCTAAACTTGGAGTCGGTGTTACAGTCGCTGTCCTCGTCACCTGTCTCGCGTTTGTAATGATATTTGATGCTTGCTATTTGAAGCGGAAAAGGAGGGAAAGAGATGTGCAGTATGCACTGAGCGAGATAGAAGGAGGCCGAGGCAAAGAAAGTCAAGAAAGGACCGTCCTTGAGAGTAGAGTGTCGATTGTCTTTGATGATGAGGAGTCTGATGAGGAGTCTGGGAGGAATGGCATGTCGCTACCAAGAAGAATGTAGATATAGCTACCCGGCAATAAGATAAAACGTCTAGTAAGTTGGATAATGGGGATCTTAGAGTGCTTGGGGGATGCGGGAATTGGTCGGGCCGGTTATGAGTCCGAATTACGGTCCATGGGATGTTGGTTGTGAATTCCGTATGCTATTCTTTCATCTCGATCTGATACTTCTCAGACCAGTCTTATCAAATCCCATATATTGAGAAAAGCTTTAGTTTAGAGTAACCCTGCGCAGTCAGGCTTGCCAAAATTCTCACCAGAAATCCATATCTATGAATCGCAGGCCTGGAGTGTGATATCGAGTTCCCCGCCATTCATTCTTGTATATTTTATCCTTTCTCGTACAGTGTATAGAGCTATAGGGGCGTGGCATCTGGTTATGAAAATAGGAGTTGACATGAAAAGACGAGCGCGTTCAATCGACTTGGAAATCATGTTAAATAGGGTGGCAGGCAATATTAGACGGTAGGCACATGATATCGAGAAGCATGCGTCTAATTCAAGCTAAATTCTAAGGTTGAGAAGCAATCAAGTAAAAAGAAATATCAACGGTAGAAGTCGGTCAGTGCCCCTTCCAATTAGGTCTTCGAAAGAAACTCGTGGGGGGCCAGCCACCACAGCCACACGATGATCTCATCGCCTACAACGAATCTCTTTACACCCCTCAATTACCACAGGTTGGTTTTTTGGCGTTCCCATAACTTTCATCTTGATTCGGAAAGCTCAAGAGGTAAAAATGGCAACGGACGAAGAGAGATTCGAGGATGCTGAGCTGTCTCCACCAGGCTCGCCAGCTCAGGAGTCGTGGGAGCAAAAGCAAGCGCAAAAAGTCCGAGAAGCAATCTCCGGCATACCTGATGAGCCTGGTCAGATAGATGCGATAGCCAGAGTACGCGGGTGGTTTGGCCCGGAGCACGACAGCACATTCTACCCGATTGTTCAAGAGTATCTAGAGGGCAAGGCCGATCTCGGACAAACGTCGACGAAAATTACGGTACCTATCGACCAGAAGATTTCAGCAAAGGAGCAGGACGACGTCGTTCTAGATTTATGGTACAGCATTCTACATTCGGCAAAGAGAGTACCGTTTCGAAACGCTAAGGATCATGAAAAGCTCGTCCAGCTTATGAAGTCTCTCAAAAACCATCCCGATCCCCCGAGTCAACATGAATCTGGTATCTACAATTCTCTCATGGATTTTGGTATAGCCTCTCGCGAGACTCTAAATGATAGCCCGGGTGTAGGCGCCGGATACACTGAGCCAGAAATACACGCATATACCAATCTGCAATACTTTCTCGCTCTTCTCACAAAAGATGGCGTATATGAGTTCTGGATTTACGTTATATACGCTATGCGTGAGGCACTAGAGAAGGAACAGAAAGATGACGGGCTCAACGATGCCATTGTACCTGCTACAGCGAGTCAGAAGTATGACGCAAAGATACCTGCCGCAGCAGTATGGGTTCTTGCCCTTGGCAAATTGCTCTACGAAAGAGAGGAAGACTTGACGCCCACGAGTCCAAATCAAGGAAACCCTGGAAAAGGAGGCGTCTTCTGGAAAGGAAAGCCTGAATTTAGCAAGGAGAGATTTGCTTTGTGGAAGAAGAGGTTTCAGGAATTAGGTCAGATGACTAGTCTAAAGGAAGAAACAAAGGCTATGGCTCAAGAAGCGTATGAGACTATGGATGCTAGTGAAAAGTCATAAATGCCAATGAAAGCCACAGATAGTTTATTTTGTCACTGTTGCAGGACGATGGCTTGAGGAATTTCAATGTAATAATCGGGTAACAAGCTCTCCTTTCTCGTTGTAATTTTGCTCACGAAACGCATACCGTAAAGCACGATGAGCACCTCATCATCCGCCTAAGAACCCAATGACATTTTTTTTCTTTTCGGGATATTGACAGGATTTTAGGGATGAATTATTTGATATCTGCATTAACAGATTGGTCTACTGGTTAATCTGAGACGAAAGGTCGTCTATGGTCGAAGATGCCAACTCTTAGTTGCATCTTCACTACCCTATTACGTACCCCGAGCCAACGACACCCTCTAACCAAGTAAATGCTATGCCCGCATCTTATCTTACAAAATATCACTCAATATGAGAATTATATTACCGGAAATGCATACACGACTATTACACATGCTTGCCACTAATAGGATCCAAAGCTACGAGTCATGGAGGGGCAAAATGCGGGGGTAGCATGGTCAGGTACATGGATAATATATTCCGACAACAACGGTCCAAAAGCAATCACACTACGCAATGGATGGGGTAGAAATGCGACAGATGCTTACTATCGGGAGGTGTCCCCAGGTGGAGGGGTATCTTGGGAATACAAAATCCAGAGTCCATCTGACTACGTGTTGCAGCATCCCACTCCACCCAAATATACCACATTAAACTAACAGACACAACAATCATGGCACTGACTGGAAATCATGCGCTCGTATATGGCGCGTCTGGTATTAGCGGATGGGCTATTGTTAATGCGATCCTGAATGGCTACCCTTCTAAGGATACTTTCTCCAAGGTTTCAGCATTAGTAAATAGGCCATTAACTAGAGAAATGGCACTCTGGCCGGATGATCCGAGGCTACATATTGTTTCTGGTATTGACCTGTTAAAGGGAAGCCAGGAGGAACTCAACAAAACGATCAGGGAGAAGGTCCCAGATGTCGATAGCGTAACCCAGGTCTACTTCTACTGTGAGTGAATGAAGATTGCTCGCAAAATGAGGTGTCCTAACAAATAACATAGCATACAAGCAAGATGACGACAATGACCGGGAATGCAAAACAAACGAAGCCATGCTTGAGCGTGCGGTAACGGCGATCGAAAATGTTTCGTCGAAACTCTCCTACGTCGTCTTACCGTCTGGGACTAAGATTTACGGTTGTCAAATGCTCGACAAATTCCCCTTCTCGAAAGACCTACCTCTAAAAGAGACGCTCCCGCCGATTCCAGAACCATATCTCTCCCAGCTGTTCTACTACAACCAAATCGACTGCCTCAAGCGCATTTCTAAGGGCAAGAAGTGGAACTGGTGCGAGGTTCGACCGGATAATATAATTGGCTTCGTTCCAAACAACAACGCATACTGTCTTGCACAAACCCTCGCATTGTACCTCTCGCTGTACCGTGCTGTCCAAGGAGAAGGTGCAAAGTGCCCGTTTCCAGGTAATGAGAAGTCGTGGGTCAACAAATACAATGAATCGCCGCAGGACATGGTTGCGCACTTTTCGATCTACGCATCGCTACATCCGGAGAAAACTGCGTCGCAAAGCTTCAATGTTGGTGGCCAAGAGGATACATGGAGCGGAAAATGGCCTATTATCTGTGACTACTTTGGCCTGAAGGGTACGGGCCCAGAGCAAAATTCGCCACAGCCGGGCGCGTATATCAAGGAGCATAGGAAGGAGTGGGGCGAGCTTGAGAAAAAACACAACTTGAAGAAGGGTAGTGTGGATAGCGACATTACGCATCCAGGATTTCAGGTACGTGTATTGCCGCTAACCGTATGAGATTGAATGCTGAGGCATGACAGTATTACATCATGACAATGTTTGACTTCGACCGGCAGATGAGTATGGAGGCATCTCATAAGGTAGGATACACGGAAGAGATCCGAACGCCAGAGACGTGGAAGATTGCTTTTGATCGCATGAGGCAGGCGAAGGTAATTCCATAAGATGATGTTTTAGGTATCTTTTTTTCAAGGAACCATCGTGGAGGATCCGCAGATATACCCAGTTTAGAGCTGGTACTGTTGATGATTGCTCGTATATAGAAGAGTGGAAATCCTCTGCCAGTTGCACTGCTATTTTCCAGGCTACTGGCTCACTCTGAGAGTGAGAGTCTTCTGGCTATTGGGTTCTCCAGTTTACGTTTCGTTTGCATTCAAAATTTGTTCCGGTGATTGGTTGAAGGGAAAGCCTCGAACCGAATCGGAGATAGAGCGGAGTTATAAACCGACTTTGACAAAAGCAACGGTCGGATTTCATCGTCTCTATTTCCACTAGTAGAATAGTAACCCCAAACTGAACAAGCGCGGGGTAACAATTTGCGGGGTTTGCTACGCTACTCCACCTCACTGTGCCTCAACACCGACACTATCCCTATCCTCACAACGTGACTTGGTCTTGGGACATTCTTCTTAGATCTTCTACACGCGTGTGCGTTGTGATGGACTTCAACATAGGACAAATAGTAAAATCATGCAAATATTACTCTATTAGACGACCGTGAGAGCCTGTGCGTAGATCTTAATTTTCATCAGCACACCCAGGACGCCGCAACGTCTCGCAAAAGCATATCCGTTACGTCCCGTTTGGATAGCTTCACAATGCCGACAATTCCAGTCTCCCGTAGCGTCATTAGCGCAAGGCGTCCCTGTGACTGCGTTTTGGATGTATATATCAATGTCTAGATGCGGCTCCATGATTCCCACGGAATCCCAACTTGGTTCCTGTATTCCATTCCGCATCTCACATCGTACTATTATTCCTTCGCACACTAATTGAACGGCGGTACTCTATAGCACGATGGGTTTCTTCGATGGAGATCGCGTCCAGCAAATCCTGATATGGACGCCTGTTGCTGTTTGTACTCCCACCCCTCATCCCCCCATCGCGTCACTAACAAAGATTCTTCCTCTAGCTCGTGGCGTATTTCGTGCTTCTCTCCATATACCGCATAACTCTGCATCCTCTAGCAAAATATCCGGGCCCCCTCCTCTGGCGAATATCGCCAATCCCGTCATGCGTCTCACTCCTCCGGGGCCGCATATCTTTCGACTATAGGTCCATCCACGACAAATATGGACCCGTTGTGCGCGTCATGCCGAATGAGCTCTCATTCAACACTGCCAAGGCCTGGGACGATATTTACGGCCATCGCATCGGTCTGCCAAACATGGACAAGGACCCTATTCATGTTGGAGCCGTTGAGGCCATTCCCGGTGCAACAAACCTCACCATGGCTCCGGATGCGCATCATGCGAGGCAGAGACGGGCTCTTGCTCACGCATTCTCTAAGCAGGCATTGATGGAACAGGAGCCCATTTTGAAGGGCTATGTAAACCTCTTTGTACAAAGACTAAGGGAAATGGCACATCGGGGCGAGGCCGCGAATATGGTGTCATGGTTCAATTTTTGCACCTTTGATATCATTGGCGATTTGAGTTTCGGGGAGCCATTTGGGTGTCTCAATGAGGGTACGTTAAATGTTTGAGCGCGCTTTCATCGATAGTAAAACGGCTGATACTCTTGAAGGCGAGGGTAGTGAGTCTGCGAATTGGGTTGTCCTGATTTACGAGTCGATCAAAGCAGGTGCATTGGAACAAGCCACGCGACGCTTTGCGACTCCGGGGTCCATGGCACAGCGTTTCCTACTCTGGTGCATCCCATCCATCATTCGGGAGCGCCGTTTCCGGCATCTGCGAAACTCGACTGAGAAGACGATACGGCGAATGAATACCAAGACGGAGCATCGTGATTTTATCTGGTACATCCTCAAGCAGCGAGAGAAGAAGAACGAGGTCTCAGACGACGAGGTTATTATGAATGCTGCACTATTCATGTAAGCTACAACGCCCCCATTTGCCCTTATATGTTTGAACTGAATCGTCTCTAGCGTTGCAGGCAGCGAAACTACTGCCACCGAGCTCTGCGGCCTGACAAACTACCTTCTCCGCAACCCCAAGATGTTCAAGCGCCTCAAGGACGAGATCCGTGGCGCCTGCAAGAGCGAAGCAGACATAAATATGGATATCCTCGCCAACCTTCCCTATATGAATGCTTGCATTGAGGAAGGCCTACGCATATTCCCGCCCGTGCCAATTGGACTGTTGCGAACCGTACCGAAAGGAGGTTCAATCATCGATGGACATAGGGTGCCCGGAGGCGTAAGTTCTCTCCCTATTCCCCTCGATGCAAAATTACACTAACCATCAGCTAAAGTACTCTGTCTGCGTGGGATCCTGGGCTGCCGCACACTCCTCCGCCAACTTCACCGACCCCGATTCCTTCATCCCAGAGCGTTTCCTCGACACATCCGACTCCAAATCGCGCTACTCCAACGACGTCAAGAAAGCCGCGCAGCCCTTCTCTACCGGCCCTCGAGGATGTATCGGCCGCAACCTGACGTATGTTGAACTGAGGCTGATTCTGGGAGCCTTGTTGTGGAACTTTGACCTCGAGTTTGCGGATGGAGCGCCGCTGTGGGATCCAAAGGACAATTTCAAGGGGCTGAGGGCGTACAATACCTGGGAGAAGAGCCCGTTGATGGTGAAGTTGACGGACATTAGGAAAACGCCTGCTTGACGAGAGACATGAAGCATATTCGTTGCAAAGAAAGGTAAAGCGTGCTGAAACTCGAATGACTAGTCGTAGGAGTGATTTGTTCTGCTCTTGGATCGGGAATGTTGAAACAATAGGTGCGAAGGTTAGATTAAGGTACGGGTTTCAACGGCGTTGGTAAACACCACGTATCCCGTGGCTTTTCACAGCAAAGTATGTCGCGCGACTACAAATCGAGTCTGTTTGCTACTTCCTCTTTCCCCCTTATGTTCTGGGTGCGCCATTCATGGATATATAAGGACATGACATGCATACCTTTTAGATACATCCACATAGATACTGATTATATCTCTCTTCGTGCTTTTCCAAGCTTTCTGTCACTTGGCTTTGGTAGGTGCGCGACGAGTATGCCACACTTCCTTGGGTGTATATGCCTCGTCTCCATTCGTCGCTATTGACATCAAACATTACAGGTACCACCATACTGTCCAAAACGACAGTCTGCTACAAAGAATAATTATCGGCTGTTTACCCTGTCAAGGGCAGTAAATGGAATTATGCAAATATATTAAAGAATTCATAATAGGAATAAAAGAGACTTCAACCCGAGTTCCCCCTGAGTCAGTTTGATACATACAATCAATAAATGAAGACAGAAGAGAGCATAGCAGATGTTAATAGTTACAAGCTACCACACATTTCGGACTCTAAAAAGATTACAAAGGAACAATAAGAATTCACAGACAAGCAATTCCATCCGTCACTCCACAGCAGCAAGTCAAACAATAGAATCGCATGATTTCTTAATTATAGTCCTGATCCATCCATCCGCTCTCTTCTTTCCTCACGAGACCCGCCACACAAAGCCACACGATAATCGTAAGCAGGCTCGCAGCCACGCGACTTGGCTCTCTAACCCACCAAAGACGGAAATCGATTATTTCCCAAGCAAAATCGCACACGCATCCGGAAAAGCCGCCCTCCAGCCCTCATTCCCTTCGGAAGACAACAAGCGAGCGCCCAGCCCCGAATCCACCAGAGGTTCACCTCCACAGGCGGCCTCCAGTCACCCACGGCTCATCCCGCGGACCGGCCCTGCTCACCCATGGCGCAACCCCGTCCACAAGAGACACCCATCCACACCGAATCTCTGATCGGCGGTGACGAAAGATTCGCGTCTGGGTCAGTCAGACAGATGGGCAAACCCATGAGCGGATGAGCTCGTCACGAGTGAAGCGAAGCGGGGAAGGGCCCGCCGGGACACTGCCCGATGCAAAAAGGTGATTACTCTGCCTCCAGGATCATGCGGCTACCCGTTCCACTCCTAGTCCTTCGCCCACTGCCCCGAAAAGCCACCTTACGCAATCCCGCCCGACTCGGAACCTCCCCTACATCTAAGCAAGACGGTGTGGAGGAAAGGATGGTATGGTGCTGGGAGCTAACCATCATCACTCCTGTCTGGGGTGCAACGGCATTCTCGTGTGATAAGATTTTTGTGGTCTTTTTTCTTTTCTCTCTCTTTTTTTTTTTTTTTTTTTTTTTTTGGGGTTTTGGGCTGTGACAAGCTTCAATGTCGCAGGTCCGACGCCTCTCTATCACTTCATATGTATCGCGCAACCCATCCATTATATCTCGAACCTTCACCGCACCCACTCCACCCAACCAGCAGAGTAATCCCCGGCATCTCCATCACAAAGGTCCCCACGAAACCCCAAAAACTGCGTATTAATAATTTCCCTCCATATAAATCCATTCCTCCATACCCCGGGGCGGCTGCAAATTAGCCCGTTCGTAAATCGCGGTTCCGGACCAGCCAAAACGCAGTGTAACATTCGGATATATGGGCTGCGCGCTGGATATTTGATGGGATGGGGGTGCGCGCCAAGTTGCTTACATACATACTTTGTTAGACAGAAGACGGGAGATTTGATCCTGGGTCGTTCGTCGACCCCCGGACCGAGATTCTGGGTGACGGGTTTGCTGGCTAAATGAACGCTGTTACATAGATAGAGGACCGCGGGAGCCACGGTCTGTACTGTACTATACAGTAAGCGCGCTGGTCCTTGATTAGATGGTAGCTCTCATTATTACTGATGGGTTGATGGAATGGAACAGGCACACGCTGTCGGCTAGCCGTTTGGTGAATACGAGGGGGCTGTTGGTCGCACTAGCAAACCAGCCTGCAAGCCCGCCCAGCGCCTTCTTTAACAGAACAATGGCTGTGCAGACGGAGTATTAGAGTTAGGGTTGGGACGGATTGGAATGTCCGGAAACGCTATGGCCTGCGAGAAAAACTAGCGCCAGGCACGCTGACAGGCAGATACCAAGAGCCAGTTGGATAAGAAAAAGGAAGCCCGCCCGGCTCAGCTGCTGAGCTCTTCTTCCTCATCCGCCTTCTAAGGCGGATGCCGGCGTTCTTTCACGGGCGTCTACTGCATATGTGCGGCGTTCAGGCATTGTGCTATCCACAAGGACACGGTTACCGGTCTATGTAAGGCTGTGGTGGATGATTTCAGCCTTGTCTTGGCGCCACCATGGGCTCTGGTCGCACGGGCTCAAAACAGTAGTGCAGGTGGGCAAAGGAAGACAAATGCTAATGTCAGCTGTTGGGGTAGGATCAATAGGAATCTTATCGGCCATCACTACTTTGTATAACCGTGTCACCAAAAATACGTTTTCCGTCTGTGAAACTGCTCGTAAGTGCGGTGGAGAAGCGTTTCGGAAGACGGTGGGGATTAGCCCATGGTCGGGAACGGTGGCATCTGTCCAGTGTCCGATCGGCGGTGCACGCATAAAGCGCAATCTACAGTACGTCGGTAGGCTACGTCGGAAGGTGGACTGCATCGCGCGTTCAAATGGAGTATCCCGTCGACCGCGCTGTCGAGATTTCAGACTTGAGGGAGAATGGGACGACTGGGAGGGCAGAGAGAGGATGTGTCAGCTGTCCTACAGCCTCCTCTCTCTCTGGGTGTGCGAACAGGACATCTCGTCGCCGTGTTACAGCTTGCCTCTCGGCAGTGCCGCTCGTTTATGACGCGCAGCCATGTCCCCCTGGATCCACTGACCGGCCGGCGGTGGTTCAGCCATCTATATCGTTTCACGTGGCTGCGGTTTGGAAAAAGTAGCGCCGCGCCCTAAACCGGCGTGCGGCGGCTCCATGTACATAATGGATCTGTGTGGTATAAGGCAGGCCGGTAGGTATGGAGCACTCTCCTCAGTCGCACCCTTCCGGGAGAGTCAGGGCTATACAATCCATATGAGGCGGCGCCGGCAGCGGCATGGGCTTCTCGTCACACGCTCACCACGCCTGTTCACGGATGGATGCCAGCAAGCAGGCACAACAAGCGCACGGCCAGGCTGGCTGGCTGTCCACGGGTCTGTCTGTCCGTCCGCAGCCAGGTACAGGCCTCCGTGTCCGTCGAAGGCTTGGCGCCACGTCCAAGATGGACCCGACGCGGTTGCGTGGGCGGACCGGCCAATTAGCGGCGGGCGTCAGATTGCAACAGGCGTCACGGTTGGCGCGCTGCAGGCTGCAGGCGCACGAAGGGTGCGACACGAGCTTTTTCTGCCGAGCGCGGGAGCGGAGAGGCATTTGCGTCACGGCACCGACTGCAGCGCCCAGACGAGCTAAGAAGGCGGCCGGAAGCTTGCGACCATGTGTGGAGGGAACATGGGCGGTCTTGGCGGCACACAGATGCAGATCTGGTCCATCGTGAAGCCATCCGTGCCACCCTGCACCCATCCACGAATACACGAATGATCCCACTCCCACCCGCTCCTCGTGCGCGAAGGTGCGCCGCTGCAGCCAGCCAGCCAGCCCGACGCACACCCTGCACCAGACCATAGCGCTCTCACAACACTGCACCACCATCTGCGCCCTCTGGTGCTCACCGTTGCCCAGCGACTCGCTGACCTGCGCATCGACGGCACACTATTTGTGGGACACCGACATATAGTGGTGGTGGTGTTGAGGCGCGAAGCGTGGGTAAGGCTTGCGGCTGGTGTCCCTGTGCGGCATGATGCTCCATCGTACGACCTGTTCCCAGCCACTTGATCATTACAAAAGGAATTATGGTCACTTCTGATGGTTGCGGTGCTCGTGTTGGCAGTGGGTGGTGTGGGGAGGTGAGCAGCCATGATGAGGCATCGGTGGGAAGCTGAGTGATCTGCTCCGTAGGGCGACTCACGGGATCTGACTGGCCACACCTCGTTATCTCAGCCTCTCTGCTAAATGAGGGCCCGCAGTGCAACCGGCCAGTCTGATGTCTCCTGGCGGCGAGCAGAGCAAGGCCCTGGCAGTTGTCGTGCTGTTCCCCTCGGTCCTGGCCGCATTCCTGGTTATGCGCATTGCGGAGTGGCTTGCTAGAACAATATGTTATGTATGGGCTGGCCGGGCGAGGGCAGGCATTTGGCGGTGATCATAAGACAGGCATGCGCCGGTCAGGGGGGAGGAGGCGCTGGATCGGGTACAGGAGAATTTGGATGAATGCGACATGCAAAAAGGGCCTTGCCTGTGCCGGCACGCTAGAAGTGACAGGCCCTCGAGCATGAATAAGAGGAAAATAATGGTGTTGTGGAGCCCTGGGTGCCCCCAGCCTTCCCGAAGCGGCGTGCTGGACAAACCAGACGGCAAACACGGCGGATTGACGGGCGCCAGACGGAGAGAAGAGTTCCTTGTAACAGAA
Organism: Lojkania enalia; assembly: GCA_010094045.1. Taxonomy (NCBI): domain Eukaryota; kingdom Fungi; phylum Ascomycota; class Dothideomycetes; order Pleosporales; genus Lojkania; species Lojkania enalia. Next base: position 52,365 of record ML986741.1, read on the forward strand.
CCGAGCGGCATGCCGGGCTCGAGAGGGCCGAATGAGATGTACAGCACATAATCATCGCCAGCCCAGTTTTATCTCTCCGGTGATAGGGCCGGGGCCGAACTCGTTCGAGTTTGGTGAGGCTCCAGATGTCAGCGCAGAGCGCACCAGCACCCCAGCGCCAAGGGCGTTTCAACCATGCGCGCCTGGTGCGGAGCAGCTCGCTGCGGTTGGCGGGCCGGGGAAGGGGAAGCACAGCGGCGGCGGCAGCGGCAGCGGCAGCAGCGAGAATGACAATGGCAGATGTGGCAGCAGACCGTGGGAGGCAAGGAGGACAGCGCGTACGTACTGTATGTAAATGTGTAAGTTCGTACGTGACCGTCCCGGGAGGTCAGTACATGCAATAGGGCGGCGAATGCGCGCTGGGGCTGCCAGGGCTCCAGGGTTCCAGGGTTCCAGGGCTCCAGGGCTGGGGGAGGGCTCGTAATTTGCTGCAGTGCATCGGGGCCCAGGCGCCTGCAGCCAAGATGCGGTGGCTGCGCGCTAGCCGGCGCGGCTTCCCTGGGAGAAGCGAGCTTTCGGCGGGAAACAAGCCCCACCTGCCTGAGCCAACCCTAAAATCCATCGCCGCTGGCTTAACGTCGATGGACTGTTCCGTTATGTACCCTAACCCACGACCAGTCGCAACTTCCCTCGCCTGCTGCGCTCCTGCTCCCCTTCTCCTCGCTCTCTCCCGCCTCAGTCGCGCCCACGACACCCTCAAGACAGCCCCTTTAACTTCCACATCCCCTCACTCCCTCACTCCGGGCACTCTGGCCGCTGCCGACCATCGTCGCTCTCTGCCATCCGATCTAGGCGTTACTACTCGTTGTCTACCACGCGCGCGGCCGTCGCTCGCACTCAACTGCCGCGGCGTCCATCCGCTAATTCGTACTTCTACAAGGTAAGCCGCCCCGACACGTTTGGCAGCAGTCCAACCGAGCCTGCCGTCCGATGCTGCCGTCGTGATATGTCGTTATTGACGTTAGTAGACATCATCGTCGACGTGCTGTTGCTAGCTGTCAGTTGTCAACGCACCCGGCCTGGCTGGACGAAACAAACGCTCCGTCCTCGCAGCCGCTAAATAGCGTTCAAGACCATTAGTACTGCCTCGAGTACATCGAGCAGCAACAGCAGCATTGCCACGTCAATATGGCAAGCCATCAGCAGCCGTCACCGACGGCAGGTCTACCGCCGCATCATGGCGTCGCCCATATGGCTCAGATAAACGGCCACCCACCGCCACAGCTCAACCAACCGAAGCCGCCTCTACAACACCTTGTGACCCTGACAGAGACAGTCTGGAACCAGATTGGTATGCAACATTCTCTGCACACCTCGATTCGCGCTTGCTTACACATGTCACAGGATCACTCTCAGAGCAGATGCAGGACTTGGATGGCGCATACCAGGCCTATGAGCAAGCCCTCAAATACAACTCATGGTCGGTCCCTGCAATGCAGGGAATCGCCTGCATTCTGCGTGCAAGGGACCATTTCCCGCAAGCTGTAGAGTACCTGAAGACAATCCTCAAAGTAGACCCAGCCAATGGCGAAGTTTGGGGCAGTCTCGGTAAGATCTCCAAGGACCGATCCAAGAATCAAAATGCCCCGCTAACTGCAATCGAGGCCACTGCTACTTGATGCTAGATGACTTACAGCAGGCTTACTCTGCGTACCAGCAGGCGCTCTACCATCTATCCGATCCGAAGGTTAGCTTACACATCTTGCATGATCTAATCCAGTCTTTACTAACGGCTTTTTAGGAGCCAAAGCTCTGGTATGGCATCGGCATCTTGTACGATCGCTATGGATCCCTAGAGCATGCCGAAGAGGCCTTCTCTCAGGTCATGAGGATGGAGCCACACTTTGAAAAGGCCAATGAAATCTATTTTCGGCTGGGTATAATATACAAACAACAGCAGAAATTTAACCAGAGCCTTGATGTGAGTACTAGCACGAACATACCCTGTTCCGCTGTTAACAACCGCGTAGTGTTTCAAGTACATTGTACAGAACCCTCCCCGCCCCCTGACCGAGGAGGATATCTGGTTCCAAATCGGTCATGTTTACGAGCAACAAAAAGAGGTATGACGCAGTCCAACTCTATTGAAATTACCGCTGATTGTCACGTGCAGTTCGATGCTGCAAGGAACGCCTATCGTCGTGTTCTGGAGCGTGACCCAAACCATGCCAAAGTCCTTCAGCAGCTTGGCTGGTTGCACCACCAGCAGAGCACAAATTACGCTAGTCAGGAACAGGCTATCGAGTACCTTGAGAAATCAGTGGCTTCCGGTGAGTACTTGTGTCTTGAAGTAGTGATCAAGCGCATGACACTGATTGCTCTCTTTAGACCAAACTGATGCACAAAGCTGGTATTTGCTGGGACGCTGCTACATGTCACAGCAGAAGTATCCCAAGGCATATGAGGCCTACCAACAAGCTGTCTACCGTGACGGCAGAAACCCAACATTCTGGTGCTCCATTGGGGTGCTCTACTATCAGATCAACCAGTATCGCGATGCACTTGATGCTTATTCCCGTGCCATCCGTTTGAATCCCAATATTTCAGAGGTGTGGTATGACCTCGGCACGCTGGTACGTTCCTTTCTACTTTCCATGACTCCCGTACCTATGCCTAACCATGGAACAGTATGAGTCCTGCAACAATCAAACGGCGGACGCGCTTGATGCGTATCAGCGTGCGGCTGACCTTGATCCAACCAATGTCCATATCAAGGCGCGTCTACAACTCCTACAGAATGGCCAGACAACCAGCGGCGCTCCCAACCAAGGAAGTGCTCCAGTCCCGCAAGACGTGCATCCTCAAGCTTATCAACCAGCGTCTGTTCATGGACCTGCTGCTCCTCAGTGGGGCGCTCCGCAACCCCAGCAGCCTCCTCAAGCACCTGCTCCCCCTACCTTGGGAGGAGCTTCAGAGTGGAATCGCCCGCTAGCCCAGATTCGCGATCCTGCTCTGCCTCCTCAGCAACTGAATCCATATGATCAACGTGACGGTATCCGCCCGCCTACCCAACATGCTCCTCGACCAGCAAGCCCGAGGCAAGAGCCCATTAGGCCGTATCAGGAACCTCCTCGTCCGATCCCGAACGGTCCTGGCCCTGCAGTCCCAGCCCCGTTGCGACGTGGACTTTCACCTTCCCCAAAGACTCATAGCGTCGCCCCAAGCCCATATCATCCTCCGCCTCCGCATCTTCCTCCCCAACCCCCTCAAACTCCGTCTCAGGGACCCCCTCATCAAGCCCCGACAGCACAGCAGTCAGCGCAGCCGACACCACCAAACCGCATTTCTAACCCTAATTATGGGCCTCACGCTGCTAACGTGCCACCACCTCCTCCACCTCCACCGACAGGGCTTAACGGACCATCCAGCCAAGGCCCGCTCCCACCGTACGGGCGCGTTGCAAGTCCCCCACCAGAGATTAGACCCATCGTAGAGAACAGAGCTGGGTCTCCTCGCAACAATGGATATCAGGGCACATATCAACACCATCCTGATCCCTCAACTGCGGGAGGAATTGCAAGTGGTGTGCTCGCGCCAGCTTCAGCTATCGCTGCCGCTGAAGCTGCTGTTCGTGAACGCGAGGACCGGCCTCCTACTGCTCCACCAAAGCGAATGCGGGAGTGGGAAGAGAATGATCATTTGAACCCAAAGCCGCCCACCAATGATGAAAAGAGGCAAAAACTCGAAGAGCCACATAGCCGGCGTCCATCTCCACCTCATCGACTTGCATCGCCGCAGGTTCCCCGTCACAGCCCGCAGGACGCGCCCGATACTAGGCGCTTCAATGACGGTTATCACCCATCAGAAGCAGCCCATCATCCTCCTTCTCTGCCGCCCATGAACGCGGCACAGCCATTACCTCGCATATCTGAAACTCCAAAGCAGGAGCGCCCCGAACACCATGAGCCTGCTGCTCGTCACATGGATGTTGATGAAAACTATGATGATGAGGCTGAAGAGACCAAGCCTACTGTCCCTAAATCGGAGCGCAGCAGCCCGCGCAATGCTCCAACTAACGGGCTGCCTCATGCTCCGACACCTGTCGAGGCGAAGTCGTAAATCTGTCCTATCAGTGGCTACGCAACTAGGTCGCAGTGCTGGTAGCTCTCCGGTCCGGGCTGCACATGTGGAATGTAGGTAAGACTAGACCACTAAACTATACTATCGTAAAAAACGTGAAGGCGTCAGCGAGCTGTTGTCGTATTTCTCCAACCATCCCCTCTTGTAATTTTTTTCTTTCTCACTTTCTCATTATCATGAAATCCCCGGTTTTGTTTTGGCCGTATGGACAGTAATAGGCGTGGGTGGCACAACAAGAATTGGCAATGAGGTATACAACCTACATACCCACTTTTCCTTTGCTTTTCTCAAGCAGTGTTCAGGGCTGTGGAGGGTGCACGTCTACTGTTGGTTCAACAGGGGGGTGAAATTTATCGGAGTATGGAGAGGCATTGTTCGGCAAGGTTGCGAGATGGACGTTTCGAGGAAGATATCCGTGTCTACTTGTGAAACTTATATAGGAATGAATACTTGTATCTTAAATTGAGTACATGCTCCTCCCAATCCTCCCGACGCAGAGCTACATTTAACATGTGTTGAGCGTCAGGCGAGAAATTTTGCTATCATTCTAATCGCTCCGAAGATTTATAAACATGATATAGAGCAGAACAGTATATTTTAACCTGTTCAACTCAGAAATTTAAATCTTCTGATCATTATAAGAAAATAAGTGCATATATAAAATCTCGCAGCAACGTGCTGCAGGTCACGAGATGCGTTTCCCCCGCTAGGCCGCGTGCTCCAGCTTTTTCCAATCCGAAAGGTTGCGTCATTGGCCGCGGCGCGCTAGAAACCATGGCAAACATACATCACCAGCACTGCATTGCGACATCCATTCTCCATACTTCGGCACAATTTAGCACACGTTCCATCTTACCGGCTAGACCTCTCGCCCGCACAATCCGCTTGTTGTCTAACCACTACACTCAGCTCCGCACACCGCCGATCCCGAACCACACCTTGCGCAAAGCATCTTCGACTGCGATACGTATTCCCACCACCGCAAGGCTACAGGCACGGGGATCCCTCACGCACATGAGAGCCATGTCCTCGGACGCAGACTACGCCTCCTTCCTCGAGAAAGCAAACCAAAACACCAGCTCTGTGAGCGCGACTACGGCACAAGCTTCAAACTACGGAACCAAGAGTGTGGACGACGGGGTGGAGGTGCCCGAGGTACTGAGGGGTAGGGAGGAAGTATATGTTTCGGATGCGGATGAAGAGTTTGTTGGGGTGGGGTTGAGGTTTGGGGGGAGTGCGGTGGGTGCTGGTACGCTCTTCGCTTCTCTTTCATCATGTCCACTTTCATATGTTCTGTTATCTACATCCATCTATGTTCCCGCCGCAGACATCACCTATTCGGCATTCTATACATACATGTATGGATTTAAGCTAACCGTTAGACACACAGATGACCTAAAGAAGCTGCTGAACGTCGACGACGTGCAGGGAATCAGGGAGAGGGATTTCGATCCGAGGGGTCAGTACAAGGGGGTTGTGGAGGCGGTGCAGAAGGCGGCGGGTGGGGAGGTCAGGTTTTTTAGAGTGGGATTGGGGGGAACAAGGAGTGAGGTTTGGATTGTTGGCGTTGATAGGGAAGGGGGGAGGTTAGTGGGGGTTAAGGCTTTAGTTGTGGAGTCGTAGGGCTGGGTGATTGACGGATACCCGAGAGTTGTAGATTATACGGGTGTGTTTTGAATGTATGAGTGATTGTGCGGTTGTGCTGAGATGGTGTCGATGTGAGGTGGGACTAATTGTTGTTGACGGTTTCGTGCTTGGCTTTTTGGCTAGGGGATATAGTGGGCACATGTCCCGGGTTGATTGCTGTACGACAATATGCCTTGTTACTGTATACGTTGGTAAAAATAAGAATCTAATATGTATTATTGCACATGCTGATGTATTCGCCACGCTATTACAGCTATATGGTATCATCAATACAAAAGAATAGCAGTTTGGGACACGTTTTCAGTGGGGCGACAGGTTTCAATGTCCACGCGGAGCTGTCGACATGGAATTTCAAGCTCTCAAAGGAAGAAGCAAACTTCGAAGCTTCAGACGCCTGTTGCAGCTTCACACGGGCAAGGAGAGGGCGGAGCTGTGCCACATCTGTGGCGCAATATGATTGGATCTGATTGGATCTCTGTAGACTCCAATCTCAGTTTAGCACGGACGGCAAAGCACGGAACTAGCCTCGGCACATTTCGTCGTTGTTCAGCCGCCAGGAGAACGCGAACGTGTCAGGATACCAACCGGTTTTGTTTGTGGGTGATTATGATTTCCATTCTCCAGGTTCCTGCAATCAAGATGGAACCCCCTCGATGACGTTTTCTTTCGCGCGATACAACGCTGCAAGAATGCGACGTCAGGCTGATCATAGGATCAGGATTGGAAGGGCAACCTTGATAAGAGACATGGGAAGCGATATCGAGAGGGATGCTAGTCGGAAAGCTAAACGGATCGACCCCCAACGTGCAGCGGCTACGATCGTGAATACGAGCAACCAGATCGCGTCTAAAAGCTTGCCGAAGTGTGCAATAGGCAAAACGTTGACTGTGAGAAGGCAGGAAAGCGGTGCGCGAGCGGGGCGAAGCAGTGCAGAGTGCTTTCGGGGAGGAGGGATATTTTATGTGGCGCGGGCTGTGTAACAAGCAGAGTTGTTCCATTCAGGAGAGGGCACCTGCTAGGATGAGGCAGAGGGCGGGCCAAGTTTGAGTGCCCACCACCGACAGGGACATGAGGCGCGGGAAGAGGGGAGCCTCCTGCAGGGCGAAGAGGGCGAGAAAGAGTCATCGAGCACACGACTCCGGCAATCAGACGGTATGTTGTCTCGGTATCAGCTGGTACTGGTACGTGTGTGTATGTGTGTGCCAGAGAGAGACGTTTATGGACGCTCGGCGCTGGATGAGGCTGGCACAAGGGTTTTAGCGCGCAGCGAGATCTGGGTTCCAGAACTGATCAGGGGCTGCTCGGCGTAGTCTATTGAATATGGCGTCCCCCAGCGAGCACGTTCGTGGACGGGAGGGAGGGCCGTTCGCGGCGAAGCATAGCGGCTTTTGATGTATTATTACTACCATTGCGGCGAATATTATTGCTCTCGTCACAGCAGGGTCGGGACGGCGTGTGGCATAGAGACTGGATGAAAAGGTTGAAACGTGCTGATCGAGTTTCGTGGACCAGCCGTCGAGCGACGTCAGAGCCGCGGCCACGGCGACAATTTTAGCAGCCACTGCGCTCCCGGCCTGCAGTTACTCGTAAGCCGCAGAGATGGCGTCGCCGTATTGCGTCGCATCCGGCCGCTCTGATTCGCTGGGCTGTCGTCGAGCATCAAAGATCTCCCTGAAGACTCTGCGTGGGCCCGCCGGGGTCAGGGACGGGTGTAACTTGGTAGCTGCTGGCTGTGCGTGTGAACTGTGGTAGTTCCTCCGTCTTCCCCCCCTCCCTCTTCCAATATCCTGCTTGCTCCTGTTTGCCTGTGCCTGCCACAACGTCCGCCCACCAGGCGCTTCATATCATCTTGTCACAGTCGCTCATTCCAGCATTTGCCGTCCCTCCCGCAAGGACTCCCTCCCCCCCTCCGCCATCCGCTCTTGCTCCGCGGTCGCTGCTGGACTCTCGGATTATTTGTTTTCTGCTTGATTGTGGCGCTCCTGCTATTAGCCGTTTCGGTCAATTCGCGCGCACGTTGAAAGTGCCAAGCGCTGTGGAGCGCGTTCCTGGCCCAACCCTGCACGACCATTTCGGACAGGAGCGACCACTACCTCCCCTGGGTCTCGACCTCTCTGCTTCTTTCTGCGCCGTTTCTCTCTCCCACTACTCTTCGTCACCAGCAGCGATACCGAGCAGCATTTCACGACTGCACCACGGGGCTGCCAAAGGAAAGGAATTCAGGTCTCTGACACTGTGCGCCGTTGCCCCGTCACGAGCCACAAGTTGTCTGTGACCACTGGAATTCACCGCCCCCCGCCCCCCAATTGCGTGCCACAGCTACTACAACACTCGTTCTACCGGCTACCAGCCTTCATTCTGGCTAAGTTATAGCATCGAAGTCGTTTTAATCCTACTCACCGTATACGCTCGCTCAACATGTCGCCGCCCGAGTCGCCTCGAGGAAACGCTCCTCCCCATATCCGCTTAAACTCGGGGACCCACGATATCCTTGATGATGTAGCACCCGAACGGCCTTCCATGTCTCGACAGCAGTCTGCCCGGTCATTAACGAGTCCAATACGGCCTAGTGCCGCGCCGAGTCCCGGTCTACGATCCCCAACGTCGGCACCTTCGCTCTATCGACAGCCAGCGGCCGCTGCTGAATCTGCGGAGCTGCTACTACCGCCAAAGAAGTCGAGGGCGAAGCCCTTTCGAGATGAGTCGCCAATACGGTCTCCTTCTGGAGTGTCGTCGCGACGTACGAGCTGGGATTCGGAATCAATGGCAAGTCGTGACTCGAGGTTAGGGCCGTTTGCATCGCCGTTTGATGATTCGAGAGCACCCTCCCGAGCAGGGAGCGATGATGATATCAACACGCAGACTGTTTCGGAAAAGTACAACATTCTTCCCTCAGCTGGTCTGCTGCTGTTCCCGGAGGATGTGGAGAAGGACGATTGGCTACACAACCCAGACCCGAACGAGAAGGAGAAGAGGGATTGCGACGTCTTCACAAAACGAGGGGCAGTGAACGTAGGAGCCCTAGCATTCCTTTCCTTAGGAATACTCTTACTGTTCATTGGGTACCCGATACTGTATGTTCTTAGCATTTCTCTTGATCGGGAGCTGGTTCTAATTACAGGGCAGTACTTTTGTCGATAAACTGACCGAGCCCGAAATAACGCCATGCACAAACAATCCTCTGTGTATAGCAGGGAAAGAAAATGAACCTCATCTGAAGAACGTCCGAATTGGCCTTGTTGATCCTACGACCCCCGATAGCGCAAAGACGAGGACTGCACATGACGGCACCAAACAGACGCTTGTGGTAAATTATCCCCAGACCCAAAAATATGAATACGGATTGATTGAGTCAGTTTTCGGATGAGTTCAACACTGACGGTCGCACGTTCTACGATGGTGATGACGCTTACTTCCAAGGAGTTGATATTTGGTACGGTGCTACACAGGATTTGGAGGTAAGTCGGCTCAATAAGATGCATGCCATAGAGGATCTGCTAAGATAATGACAAGTGGTACGACCCTGACGCGATAACTACAAAGGACGGTACGCTCAACATTAAATTTGACGCGTTTAAGAATCACGGTCTAAATTATCGGTCCGGTATGCTCCAGTCGTGGAACAAGCTGTGCTACAAGGGCGGTCACATAGAGGCCAGCATCTCATTGCCAGGCAGAGGAGACACCATTGGTTTCTGGCCAGGTTTCTGGACTATGGGGAACCTCGGTCGTCCGGGCTACACTGCCACGACGGAGGGTTTGTGGCCGTACAGTTATCACGATGAGTGCGACTACGGCATTACGCCAAATCAAAGTTCGTATGACGGTCTCAGCTACCTTCCCGGGATGCGGCTACCTGCCTGTACATGTGCAGGCGAGGATCATCCAAACCCCGGCAAATCACGTGCCGCCCCAGAAATTGACGCCGTGGAAGCTTCCGTTGCTTTCCTGAGTCCAGACAACCAAAACGGAATCGGCGAGGTCTCGCAAAGTTTCCAGTCCGCTCCTTTCGACATTTGGTATCGGCCAGACTATGGTGAGTGACTGCATGTGTTCGGGGTAATTGCATGTGCTAACTACCAGAAGATTTTATTGAGGTTTACGATAATACGGTCACTAGAATGAATGGTTATCAAGGTGGACCATTTCAACAAGCCATTTCTGGTCTCACCCACCTAAACAATAATTGGTATGACGGCAAGCAGTATCAGAAATACTCGTTCGAATACAAGACAGGCGATGATGGATACATCACCTGGCATGTTGGAGATGAAGAAACCTGGACCATGGATGCCCGTGCTATTGGACCAAATGGCAACGTTGGGAAGCGAGTGATCCCCGAGGAGCCCATGTCTGTCATTGTAAACTTCGGCATGTCCAACAGCTTTTCTATGGTCAATCTCACGGGTATTGCCAGCACACTTCCCGCGACAATGCGAATTGACTATATTCGCATCTACCAGGACGAGGGCAATGAACTTGTGACCTGCGATCCACCAGATTATCCTACAACGGACTACATCAAGAAGCATCCGGAACCGTATAATAACCCGAACCTGACATCATGGTATGTGAATACTTTTAATGCATATTACTTGCTGCTTACACTATCCAATAGGTCGTCAACCAAATATGACTGGCCGAAGAACTCCTTCATGCATGACTGTAAAGAATAGGAACATGGGAGCCATGCGAGCGGTCACGCTACGACGACTGAATCCATCTTTCCTTTGTCTACCTAATGTGGCCACGGCTTAGCGATGTTTTTCAACCAAAAGAAAGAATTCGGGATCCTACCAAAAAGCACATGCGCGTTAATTATAGAGGTTTCAAGAAGCGTTTTTTTATAGCAACGCATTTTTGTCAGCATCGTCCGATTAATCACATGCATACTGGAGCGGAGTCATTCGGCGCCCCTTCTTTTTTTTTTTCTTCTTTTTTTATATCTACGAGTACCTACCTGGTTTTAATATATCGTCTCCTATACTAGTTGCTGGACATCGGTTCGAGGGGAGCTTTTTTGGCTAGGCTGCCTGTTTTTGCACCACGGAACTAGCTATGAAAGGCTTGCGCTTCTCCCTTTTTTTCTTGCCCTTCCCGTTCGGATCCGAGGTGTGTTGATGGTGGACGAAGGGATGGAGCTTTAAGGTCTACTTGGTAGGATTATGGGGTCCCCATTGTTTTGTATATTTGGGACTTCTTGGGTTTCTTGGTTCTTTTGTTAGGATGGTGTATGATATTGGGCATTTAGGGCAGGGGTTTTTGTTATTTTCTCTTTGTGCTTCTTCCGATTCATGAGCGTTTGGCTGGGTCAAACAGTATCGTACTTTCTTGGTAATGTATTTTTTGAGTGGGGATTGGGGTTGGATGAGAAGGGGTTTGAGTGGTGTTTGGGGTTGGTAGGATAGCATTGGGTTTTTTTATTCTCTCTTCTTTTGAACTCTTTGTCAGACTGAGTGTGTGCGTTATTGGTGTTCTTGGGATGGATGGGATGAGGATGGGTTTCGGAGTTGGTGGGCAGTAGAGTTTAGTGTAATTGTGTGGTATGCACTGGGGAGGTGGAGTGTTGGACGAATACGATACCTACGTATGAAGGGATAATTGAAATATTTTTTGAAATGTTAGAATGTGTGTATGTGCTTGTGTAATGTTGGAAAGTTGGAGTAGCGTTTTGGAATTGGGAAGGCTGCGAATAAGGTATTTCATATGCGGTGATGGAGATCAAAGGAAAGTGTTTGTGGTGGTGAAGAGAGGATTGCTATAGTAGATTTTATATATTGTAATTGTTGGTTTTATGTCTAGATAGAGGTTTGGTTTATTGGGAGGCTTGAAAGTTGGATTGGTATGGTCGTCGCGCCCGCTAGGGAGATGGGGATGTCATGTTCCTAAAGTGGTCTGCCTAGCTATGTGGGGTTAGAAGGACGTATATATAGACGTCTAAGGTGAGCTTGTGTGACTGTGGGATACGGCGGATGGAGATTTAGGCGTGGGCAAGGGCGAAGTTGGATATGAGGGGAGACCTTAATGCAGAGGCGACTAGAACCGGACATGTATACTCCGAAGTTAAAGCCCATCGGTCTCTTTCCACCTAGAAAAAGCCCAAATTCCCCAGGTCTCCGCGTCTCTGATCGTGGATAGCGGAATGCAGATATGAGGGAGAGTGAAGAGATGTGGAGACAATGTCTGGAAGCGAAGCTAGCCCTCCATATCTTGGAACCACCTATATATCACGAGGTTCACACCCTGCCAGTTTCTTGCCGTCTATTCAAGCTATTTTTCCTCGGATTTGGACGCCTCGCGACACCACAATTGGTGCCGAACAATGACACTGAAAAGTCAAAACCCATTAGTGTCATCCGTCCCGCGACCGATTCGATTTCCTTGTGTTCCTGCGGACGTCGCGGAATGGGGAGATGGTTTGGGTTGGAGAGGGGGGGGTGGGATTATGGCGTCGGCGTTTTGGCGATGAGTGGTAGCAGTGGCAGTTGTGCGAGCATTTTTCGTCATAAGATGGGGAGCAACGGCTTACAGGGGATATGGAGAACTGGTTGTATTGGAAGGGTGACAGATACGCGCTGTATGTGGAAGCTGGGGAAAGGGTTCCAAGCTGGCCGGATATGGATGAGCGCTGTGGAGTTGTGAAGCCTAGATTGTTGGAATCATCGCTGCGGTCTCGGCTGCTTGAGGCAAATGTGTCGTTGAGAAAAGTGCTCATGTAATAATCGGATTCGGCGTCTTGGTGAGATTCGTCTTTATGTTTGGGTATGAGGGGAATCTCTTGCTGACCAATTGAGTCTGAGAAGCTGCTGTCGCCGATTTGAGAGCGATACTGTATGATCTTCATCGAATCAATCACTCGCTCCAATTTGTACCCTAGATTTCTCAGAACCTGATGCTCGTCCTTTTCTAGTGTAGATGACATGTCTGCCAGATCCATGTATTGCGGGATTTCTGATATAAGCACTTCGGGATTTGCCGTCGTGGTAAGGCATGTCGCTATAAGCGCCGCGCAATCTGGGAGGTATTTCTTATGAATGTTACCAGCATCGGACTCCCCAACTGTCCGGGCGTTTAGCCGAGAGAAATCCCAAAGCTCTAACCGAGGACAAATATGCTCTACCACAAACCTCCATGGCGACAACCCAAATTTGAGGCTCATAAGTAACGCGGCGCTGTCAAGCACATGGAGTAGAATTACAGTACGGTCGTGAAGCGATATTGTGGGTCTGTACTGGTCATTCCAGCTTTGCAGGGAATATAGAACCATGGCCGTCTTGTCGTGTTGGCGAGAATGTCGATCATATTTTCGGACTAGGTACCGTGAAATGCCATGCAGGGCAACGAAACTGAAGATGCTCGCTGATTGACGAAGCATATTGTAATCGAGAGCATTTTGGCTTTCTGTTGGTCCTTTTTGAAATAGATCTGCACTCCAGTGGTGTTTTCCTAGGGGAACAGATTGGCTACGGATCTGCGTCACTGTTGTATCCATGTGGTCAATATATTTAACTACTTTCTGGTCGTCTGCAAAAGTCGGTGCAGCCCGACAGAGGGCCAAAAGAGCATTGACATTGTCGAACAGAACACCGCTTGGATACACTTGGCAAGTCTTAATCGTGGAAATACAGGCAGAGGCGAGACCTAGGGAGGCTTCAAAGTCAGAACCCTCCATTATCTCACAAATATCGTCCCAGATATTATCGGATGTGAGGAATTCGGCAACGGTCCTATGGAGATAATCGACCACTGATCCGTCCAGCTCCATGTGTTCGAGTGACTCAGAAGCCGCATAGACTGAATTACTTGAATAGACATCTAACAATCCACAGCACCGACTTCTAATTCGGGCCTCCATATTCTTGAAAATCCATTCAGACGTTTCCGCGTCCAACGATTGAATCGGCTGACTAAACGCCTCTGATGGGTTTTGCATCGCAAAATGAAGAATAATTGTCATAAATGGCTGATCCTGGACATGTTGTTTCCAAGTATACAATAATTGAAATATTTTGGCAGCTTGGACTCGATAGTCTGGGTCCATTTTGGAGATCATACGGCGATAGAGATCTCTAAGATCTGCCGGCAATGAACGAAGTTTTCGTCGTAGATCTGATACATCATCGCCCGCTTCGATTCCGTCCATGAGAAGCCTGACGACAAGCCGTACCCATAAAAAAACACCAGCAGCTTTCTCTTTAAGCTCGTTTACCAACTCCTTAGTTTCCTGAGGAAAGCGTCTTGATAGCGCAATCATAGACCGATGGCAAGCTAAATTTTCTTCCACGAAGAGCTTTATATCAGGTTCAGTAAGCCTTTGTAATTCTAGCGAGGGGCAACCACGGAAAACGCTTAGGCAGACGGGAAGAGGCCGAGCGGAAACAACAATTTTAATATGCTGCGAGGCTAGGGAGTAGAGAAACTCCGAAAGATCCCTATGATCTCCGTCCAATTCGTCAATCCCATCGATAATGATACACAGTTTGAGAAATTTTGCCGACGCGCGCATTAAGCTTTTGAACGCTGATTTGATCTCAGTGAGATGGGGCTCGTTCTCATCCGCTCTGCGACCTGGAATACCAAAATCTGCCCAACTTTGGTACATTCCGGAAAATACACTAGGAATCAATTCAGGATACTGTGCAAGAATATCATGCAGCAGCGCTCTGAGCATACCGAGAGTAGTCTTTTGCAGACCCGTGCCTAGGTTCCAGAAGAAAAACTTGACGATTGCTAGCTCTGAATTACCAGCCCATTGGTGTAATAATGTTTTCGTCTTTTGGTGGCCAATAATATATTTCAGAAGCGTGGATTTCCCACTACCCGCTTTGCCGTTGATAAAATAGGGAAGCGTAACATTTGGTTGAGACAAGTGTGATACAAAACTATCCCAATTACAGACGCTAGCTTGGGAGTTGTCCATAAAAATCCACTTGAACGTGTTTTCGTAGGCTGAAGGGACTTCTTCATACCTCCAGGTCATCTGCCGAAAGTTGAGCCATCGAAGAATTTCCTTTTCCCGGCTCTCTGGCATATCATCTTTGAGAGCGGAGAGCTGTTTCAAACAACCCTGGACTTCTTCATGTATTAGCTCCAATTTTGGTACTGCGTCATCCTGGAAGGCTGCAACTGATTCAACCACCTTAAGGATTTCTGCGGAGTTTCCACCATGGTTTTGGCTATCTTTTTCAAGCCGTCTTAGATGAATAAGAATGTCCTCCAAGTTTACATTTGCACTCGCTCGAAAAGCCAGGATCGAACTGAGAACCAAGGCATTCCGCAGCTTGTCAAGCTTCATCGCAAAGTCCTCAACCTTGCTACAGAGAAAAACAAGCTTGACAGTCGCGCCGGCGCTTCGGATTGGATTAGAGGAAGAATGATTGATAAGAAGTTTGTCAAGATATGTAAGTAACTCGATGCCCGTTTTATTACACTGCGATGAAAGATCCAGTAAAAACTATACCAAGTTAGCGAAGCCGACACAATTATCTACTCGAGCAAATAAACTGACCCTATCCTCATCAGAGATAGGAGAAGTGCTGCCCTGTAGACTCTTACTGATCATTTCAGTTTGCTTCGTTAGGCTTTCGGCAAGGGCTTTCAGGTCTGTTATGGACGAAGGCCTACTACTCTTGCGCATAGACTTCACTTCTGATATCAACTTGCCCGCAAACTGAACGAACTGTACGACATTTCCAGCTAAACCAATGGCAACCAGTGCTTCCATATTGATATTCCTAAAGGGTCAAGAATAATCAATCTTGAAGCCTATGGGATGAAGAAGAAATGGTTAGTAGACCAGGCTACAGGATGGCTCCACGGACCCCATGTGGGCGGCGAGTCGCTTTCGCAAGATATACACTTTAAAGGAAGAGCCTTTTCAGTCTCCAATTGGTGTAAGTATGTTGTGAGGTTTAAAAAGTGATATACAGAATACCTAGAAATTGGTGGGATGAGCTGAAATGGAAGAGGTCTGCGAGGCGCCAGCCTCCGGGTAAAGTTCGGTGACTTGCTCCGCCACAAAGTTCCGTTTACTCTTGCGCGGTGCCTTAGTTCTTTTTTTTTTTTTTTTTTTAAAAAAAAAAAGGTTTTCCTATATATAAATTGACATAAGAATATGCAGTAAGTGACCGAAATACGAAAGCATACCTTGCGTTAATGCTGCTCCGGCGTCGGATAACACAATTTGCATCAAGTCTGGAAGTAGCTAGGAAGTCTCCAAAACTGTGGTCTCAATATATTCAACAGTGCTCTATCTATTATGTACACCTACGACATTTTCAATCCCTTTCAATGTTTGAAGTTGGTCATTGGAAGCTGCAAGGGTCTCTACGGTTTGTACATGACCAGGATGCTCCAAAATATTATCGTAACCCCTGAACCAAGCCGAATTCGTTGATATATGACTGGATGAAGTTTATCATGACGCTAAAATTGTACTGAGACGCTGTCAGCAATCTTTTAGATCAACATAAATGTACTCAAAGATATGAGATGATCAGCTCTGGTTACCGCGTAGTTATCATCCAAGTTGTACTGCCTCGCTGATAATACTCAGATATTTTTACAGTGAGTTAAGTTCGAGGAAAGCATATCGGCCACGCCGGCCTGTTCATGTTACCTATATATTCCTAGGATCTAAATTATTGCTCTCATAAAATCAATGAACACTTGAGATTCGATGTCAAGATCACTGAGGATTGATTTAAGACATTATGATTAGACCTATAGCGGATAGTGTAAGGTACACATACTAGTGACAGGCCAAAGGACAGGGGAATAAAATCCTGAGGCAAAACTATAAAAAGGCGCTTCCATATCTCTTTTAACATAATGGCTTAGGAGACTCGAATCGCCAATACCAGATGTATTCGTTGCTATAATCAATGGACATAAGATCGCTATGCTAGAAAGAGTGAGTGCCGCAAGTCCAACAAAAAAGCATGCCGCCAATCGTTACAATGCGAAACCTACGCCTCAGACGTGAATTAGTAGGCAAACATGTCGCTACAATAACTGAAGCTTGCCAAAGACAGCAGCGTAGAAACGTGACCCGAACGAAAACACGAACAAAAATACAACCGTAACCAAATATCAACAACAAAAGAGCGCGACAAAGCAAACATAGCAAACCCAAACCTTAAGCTCCCTATTACATATTATCCTAAAAAATCTATCTACACATTCCTGCGTATTTATCCAGCTTATCAGAACCTCCCGGCGCCCTCCAACCCGCAACCGGCGCGCGTCCTACCGGCGTCTGCACTCTAATCGCCTCCGCTGGAATCCTATATAAGAACAAATACTCGCCCTTGTGCAACCACCTCTCCTCCTCGCTCATCTCGCTCTCCCGCTCCCCCAACAAGTCTGCCGCCCGAAATACTGGTCCCCTTGCCAAATAGTTTGTGTCAATAGTCACGACGAAGCACTGCTCGCCGCACTTCCCGCTCCACATTTCGGCGACGGCTTCGGCGTGGGGGAGGCTGTCGTAGACGGAGATGAAGGGCGAGGAAATGTTTGTTTGGCGCGTGAGGTGAGCCACGGAGAAGGTGCCGAGAAGTGTGCGTTCGTTTAGAATGGTGGATCGGTTTTTGGAGCGGAAGCCGGCGGCGAAGGCGTAGAGGGTTTGCATTTTTGCGTGCTGAACGCGGTAGACAGAAGAGGGAATGCGGGCGGGTGGTGTGGTGTTGGACGGGGGCGGGACTGAAGGTGCATGGTACGGGGTTGTGGAGAGGGATTCCATTGTGGGGCTGGCGAGATGTTGGATGTGGTTTATTGACTATGAGGTCGTTTGGTGGATGTTGTATGAGAAGCTTGGGTGGTATTGAAATAAGGCTTGGGATAACATAAAGAAATCGCAAAGAATGATGGGTTGAAGCGTGAATCCCTATCCGGGTAGCTTGAGGGAATAAGAGAGTAGTTGGATAGTGACTTGTTCGATGAGCTGAAATGTTTTCGACTCGATTCGACGTATCTAACGGAGCGCTGACTTCACAACTCTGCGAAAAGAACAAAAACAAGCAGGCAGCACATTGAGTTGTCCATCTGTCCTAATAAATACTGTAGAGAAAGAAGCGGTGAAGCGCGCCATTCAAATGGATTCAAAATGAGTTTCAGTACAGTCTAACCACCATACCAAAACCGGTGATGTACATTGGCCTTAGGTCTTGTTGGAGGACGGATTCATCTCCTCCGACGCAAGCTACCGAGCATATCCCCGAAGTTCGGCAAACGAGACAAGCGAGAAGCCGTTTGAACGTATGGATAATTTAGGTTTTCCCCGATTAAATAAAGAGCCTTAGGTTAGGGTTGCGGGCCTTTACATGTAGCAAAGAGGACCATGTCGCACGGAGGAGGTAACACGATAAGGCAGAGTAGAAGCTCGGAGCAAATGTCACAGCAGCCTTACCGGCTTGACGCATCAGCAGGTCTGTCTGTCTGGAATGATAGATGGAGAATAGACTTGGGAGCTGAAGCTTGCGGGATATGACACTGTGACTTGCTGCTCTGCAGCCACAGAACTTGAAGGTACCACAGTGCATAACTTGAGAAATAAGACTCGACTTCAACACAAGATATGGGCCCAAGAAATGCAAGTGTTGGAAACGTACAAAGCTGTCATAGACATTAGAACGAAAATGTGATGTATAGAAATATAGAAGATAAGAACGTCGGGTACAGTTCCCGAAACCGTCGGAACCATGCGTCCGTCCATGTCTCTACAAGGAGCATCTATAGAATACGTACAAAAAACAAAGTAAAGGGGCATATCGCCCATACTTTCCTACACATTCTGACACAAACTATCCAAATCCCCCAGTCCTCGAACCTCAAGCCATGGGGAAATCGATCCTATGCTACGAGTTCTGCCTACGAGTGTTGTACAGGCAAACAGGCATTTGCTTCACCGGAAAATGAAGGTGACTCGTTATCATCCCATATCGGTCCTGACAGGAGGCAAAATGCCCGGAAAACTTGTAGTGATGACAGCCTTATCTCTTTCTGCAAAAGACCGATGGGACAGAATGCTTGGGGCGTTGTGGAACACAGACGGGTACGTACACTACCTCTATAGAGTATAGATTTTTGGAACGCTTCACCGCCATTTCGACGGCTCTATTCCTAGGAATTGAGAAGGCAGGAATTCGGGGCTTGCATCTCTGATAGCACAGCCAGTGAAAGTCTAGAGTAAGTCGAGACGACAGCTTAATGTGTCTAGCCGGATGGTAGTTCCAATTCGATACCGCACTAGTCCAAAATAGGCTATGCTCATTTTCGCGGCCTCCAACCTCGAAAAAGTTCCCTTGTACGTTCATTATTGAACGCCGCGCAAAGGACTGCAACCCAGGACGTCGACTACAAAACCATCCACGTACGCAAGCTCCCTACTACCAATTGTACGCACTCACCATTCCACCAGCCCAACCATTCACATCCGCATCTTCACAGATCGCCGCACACTACACCCCGAACACCCACTGGCAATGCCTTACTTCCGCATAACCCTCCTGCGCTCTTCTATCGGCCTGCCCCGCAAAACAACCGCCACCCTCCATGCCCTCGGCCTCCGCAAGCGAATGGCAACCAAATACCTCCCTATCACCCCCTCTATCGCCGGCCAAATCATGCGCATAAAGGAACTCGTCGACGTTAAGGAGGTTGATGAGGCGATGACGAAGCAGCAGATCAGGGACGCGCGGCGGCCGGATCCGGGGTTTTATGTTGAGAAGAGGGCGACGACGGGGATGATGGTTTGAGGATGAGGAGAGATGAGAGGATTGTAGGCGTATTTGAAGAATTGGAAGGTGGATTGGATTGAATTAGATTGACTAAGAAGTATATGGCGTTTACGGAACGGGTTTATATTGTATCATACTGTCCAAGATATTCGGCGGCCACTGCAATCCTAGATTAATTAGTGTTAGTTGCCGGAAAGAGGGCATCAGTCTATGCAATAAGGATGCCAGATCCCCACAGCTGCCATGTATAATAAAACACATTATATCCCGAAATTTATGGGACCTAGATCAGGTCTCTGCGAATCTTCACGATAACACCACCAACTTCAAAATCCTCACTCAAACAACATGAAGAACGGATCATAAAAGCCTTCACTAATTTTTTTTACCCTATACATACATCCTCCACTCAATAAACTAATGTCATCCTTAGACGACCCTCCAAAACCTCTATCATCATACCTCAAATATTTGCAAATATCCTTCAAACTCTACACCACTCACTACCCTCTACGCCGGCGTCCCCTTGCTAAACTGGATCAATCTCTTAACACCAACCTATCAAAAATTTAGTTTCTCTCCTTCTAAATCAAAAATAGGTCAACATACCATCCAATTGCTCCCCTCATCCGTCTTGTTCGTCATGAGGTCTGTGAAAAGCGCAAGAGCATCATCGTAATTTCTCGCTTGCAAATGGCCCGCCAGCTCATTCATCTCCTGAATCGTATCCGGCTTCAACAGATCCTCATTGTTAAGGTGGTCGAACAGGATGTTGAGCCGCTTCTCCGTATCGAGTACGTGCTGTTTGTACTGTGGCGGCGCGCGTGTCTTAACGCGCTGCATGTCCGCGTTGAGAATCTCGTAAATGGGTCGAGATGAGTCTGGGATATGTGAACGGTCGCCCGGAGCTGTGGGATATTAGTAGCTGTAAAATATTGTTCAAAACAGGAGGTAAGAGAATCACTCACGATATTTAGCATCCGTCATCCCCTTCTGCGAAGAAGCCGTCCCTGGCCTCGAATCAGGCCTTGCCGACACCCCGCTAGGAGGCCCGCTAGGAGGTCCAGCTCGCGGTGGACCTCCCGGCGGCCCTGCGCGTGGTGGCGGAGCAGAAGCCTGCGGAGGTGCCGCTTGAGCAGGGGGCGACGATGCATAGTTGGATGAATAAGCATTTGGAGGTGGAGCAACTTGTCTGGGAGGTGGCGCCATTCCTCCCTGTGGAGCAGACGACTGAGCGCCTGGCGCGGGGGCGTACCGATTCGATGGGGGTGCTGCAGAGGGTGGGGGATTATAAGGCGAGGTTCCACGCGGGATTACAGGTTGCTGAGGGGGTGCAAAGCCGCTAGGTTGTGGTGATGGAGCATATGTGTTGGCTGCAGCTGAGGGAGGTCGACCATCACTCTGGATACCGGCAGTAGGCGGTGAAGTGAGAGGTGACGAAATGCGAGGAGGTCCCTGGGGAGGTCCTTTTGGCGGGGGTGGAGGTGTCGGTCTTGAGGTAGAATATGTGGGCGATGGACCCATTTGAGGGGGCCCTGGGGGTGGAGCGCTATAGCCTGGCTGATTCGAGAATGGAGAGGTTACCGTGTTGGGGCCAATGCTTGGAGTTCCACGACGTGAGGAGGGCTTTGGCGGTCCAAAGTCTGGCGTGTCATTCCAGTTTGGAATGTTGCCTTGCTTGACCGCAGGCGCAACAGGAGGTGAGCCTGCAAAGTTGCGTGGAGGGGGAGCGACGGGGTGGTGCTGTGGCGGCTGATAGCCGCCGTATCCTGGCGCTGGGACGGATTGCTGGGAAGGAGGTTGGTAGCTTGCGGGAGTGTAAGCATTTCGCTGAGTTGCTGGCGGATATGATGGAGCGGCTGGTTGCGCTGGAGTGTGGATCGAGGCAGGGGCGTACGGGGAGCTCGTCGATGGTACAGTAGCCGAAGTTGGCTGATAAGTGGGAACTACTCGTGTGGGACGTTGGCCGGTGGCAGCTTGACTCTGTCTCTGGGTCGCTGCAGGCTGAGGTGCGGCTTTCCGTGTTGCTTTCTTGATCCGATCTTTGGCCACATCGGCGGCTGGGTACTTGTTGGGGAGCAAATCCAAGTACTTTTCCGCAATAGACAGCTGGCCATGCGAAGCCGCAATATCGGCATATTCCACATATTTCGCGTAGAGCGGGCTAAGCTTCCAGTCAGAATCCTTTTGCTGCTCTGTATCCTTGAACCCAGTGACTCTGCGGAATACCGTGACCTTCTCAATGAACTCCTGCAGCGAGCGCGCGTGGATAGAGAAGCTGTTGTCTTCTGTAGACTGTTCCACGCCAGCTGCCTCGCTCTCCTGAAGTTCCTGTGTCCAATTGACCACGACTTTCTCCAGCTTGGAGCCCGCCAAATAGCAGAAAGACGCATCCTTTCGGAGAGAGCCCGCTTCTCCAGACATGGCTTCTTCCAAGCGATCACCAAGGGCTTCGCAAAGATCAGGGAACTCTGACTGGTCGGCATACGTGCAGATCGTAGCCATGACTTCTTTCCAATCTTTGAGGTCCGCGTTGTAGACAACATCCCACAAGTTCTTGCCCACAACAGAAGCTAACAACCTTAAATAATTCGGACCATCCGACCGCTTCTTGAAGAAAGCAGCTTGGGCTTTTGCAATGCTCTTTTCCCCGCCACAAATGGCGATCATGAACGCATCGGACAGTCTATCTTCCTTCAAACATAAGTCTAATGCGGTATCGAAAGATCCTAGTAATAGGGCACGAGTAATGTTCTTATCAGCTTCCGACTCGGAGCCAGTATACACCTCAAATGGGTTGTTGGTCCTGGCGCCTTTCGATGCCCCCAGGTCCGACAGAAAGTTGCCTCCTGCGTCTGATTGATCAAAGAAAGAAGCTCCTTCATCAGCGGTGCCATTCGTCTGCGCCGGTTCCTCCTTTTCAGCCTCGACTGCTTCCTCCTTACTGTCCGAGAACCCTAGGTATTCGACAAGCTTGCGTCGAGGATTCTCCGAGATTAAAGTTTCAATGACCGTCCAGTCTGCCTTCTCTTCCTCAGTGCTAGCTTTGGCAATCTTTGATTCGGCGAACGTAGTAAGATCATCCTTCTCTAAAGCCTTGTCAAATTCCTCACTAGCGACGCCAATGTCAGAATCCACAGCGAATGTGGAGATGCTGATCTTTGACTTGTTATCAATGATGCCGAATCGTACCAGCTTGCCTCCAAAACCAAAAGACACACCAGCACGTCGCTTAAGCCACTTTGGAGGCTTCTGGAGCGAAAATGATGCGCCCTGAGGTTCCACATGAGTTTTGGAGAAGAAGTCCTCTCCTTCCAAGGCCTGGGAAGATGCTTTACCTTGATCAGTTGCCGCTCCAGTATTTTGAAGTGTCTGAACTGCGATCTTGCCATCGAAAGATGCGGTTGCCAAGAGATTGGGGTTTGAAGGGTTGAACCTCGTCTGGAATGTCCAATTCGTCACGACCGGGAATTCGCCAAGGGTTTCCCCAGTATGTGGGTTCCATGCGATTGTCCGATTGTCCTTGCCGCAGGAAAGGAGTATATCACTGTCCTGAACACACCATGACAAGGACAGCACGCCCTGATCGTGGCCTTGAAGGGTCTTCTCGGGCGCATTTGAATTCCGTAGGTCCCATACTAATACTAATGGGTTCTGGTCGGCCGGTATGGCTGTCACTAGCCTTGTAGGAACATCAGGGTCCCACGACACAGCGCTAACCGATTTCCTTCCAAAATTGTTCAATGTAAGATTCTCCTTCTTCCCCCTGACGTCCCAAACCGTAACGAAGCCGCCACTGCTTCCAGTCGCGAGAATATGTGCAACCTTCTTATTCCAGTCGAGGGTCGTGTATTCGTCTGGGTTGGCACCTGCTTTGCCTAAGCGGAAGGACTTGGATTGGTCGTCGAGATCGTGGATATATAGCTCTCCCTTGGCACCCGCGGAGGCTAGGATGTGGGGTCGGAAGGGATTGAACTGAATCGCGGAGATAGGGCCGGTGTGCTTGTTAATCTGCTCAATCAGAGCGTCGCTATATAGCTTTAGTCTTCATTGCTGTGGGCATTTACAATTTACGTGTCTGACCTTGCACCTGTCCGCAGCTTCTCAGCGTCCCATAGCACCAACGCGCCGCTGTCTAGTGCGCCTGCTATTATTCCTCTCGGATGCTCGTCGCTCGGCTCGCTCCATGCAATATCGTTGAATCTAAAAGTCAAATAAGTATTTTACAGAGCTGGTATGATTGTTCCCGCCCTATTCGAGGTGACGTACCTCGAATCAGCATTGATAGTAGCAACGGGCTGTAACTCAACGCCCTGGTCCGAATTATCCAGGTCGAGCTCCCAGAGCTCCAACGTGGTATCATTCGAGAAGTCCGCATCCACAGCCCCAGCCTTAGTCCCCGTGGCAATCAATGGCGAGGTCGGGCCGGGCGACCAAGCAAAGGTGGCCGTTCTGGGAATTTCTCGCAGGCGGACCATTGCGAGCGGCGGTGCTTGTGCGCGAAACAAACGGTATAAGGAGATACAAAACGGGAGAGGGAAGAAGAGGAATCGGGAGCCTGGTGGAGGGGCTACGTGGAAGGTGCCTTGGAATGCGTCAGGAAGCCGTAGTGTGAGCAGCACTTCCAACACCACCTGTCCTGACTTACCATCGCGGACTGCTGGCCTTGGCATGCGGCATTGTGGGCCAAGTGCACGTGACGATATTTCAAGTGCCTTGCACGACGGCTGGACTAGTTCACCAATCAGGGTCCGGCAGGCACAAAACTCTACGACGTTGAAATAATGCGCGAGCACCAGCCAAAGCGTCCAACATGACTGATGCCTCGCGCCTCAAGGCCACCATCTTCGTCGGCGGCCTCGACAAAAGAGTGACGACACAAGACCTGCACGACCATTTCGTGCCTTTTGGCGAGATCGTCGAGGTCACCTTGCCCAAACCGGATTTACCTTCTTCCACCGACCCTCATCGAGGTTTCGGATATATCGAGTTTGAGCTCCCCGAAGATGCGCAGGAGGCTATCGACAACATGCACCTGAGCCGGTTCTACGAAAACATTATTGAAGTAGCAGCCGCCAAGCCCCAGAAGTCGCATACAGAGGGCCTAGGCAGCAAGACTGCTGTTTGGGAGCAGGTTCGTCGATTTTCTCTCACATTTCAAGTTTGAAAAATTTCTAACAGATTGGCAGGAGGGTTGGCTGGCGAAGCATGCTGTGAGCGATGAAGACAGGCAAACGGCAAACCAGGAACAGGACAACTCTAATGACATATCCATGGACCCTACGCAAGGACTTGCGGGCCTGGATGAAGCTGGTCCAAAACCCGCATAGGCCATTGAATTTTAAACGGACGTCTGTTTGGCTTTGATGGGGCACAGGGTGTCGGGGCATTAGAGCTATTATAGTGTGAGATGGTTGGGAAGTGGAATCAGCATTGAGACTCTTTTTTTGTTTACGTAGCAATTGGTCCGTATAATTACGACTCCAACACACCCCTACAGCATTTACATCGGCCTAGTATCAGCTGTGTGAGTCACTTTACAATAATCTAACTCAACACACAAAACCTCAAATAATCACACAAACCTCCTTCACCCAAAGCAGTAAACTCCCACTTCCAAAACATATAACGAACAACCCTCAATTTATGCAATTCGGCTACAGCCACAGTCAATTGAAAACCCCCACCACTCCGTCTACTTACACTCATATTCATCCAAATCAATCTACAATCCATACCCCTAAATACCATCCCCTACTCATTCCCAGCCTGCCTCTTCAAACGCAAATTCTTATCCACCACCAACTTCCTCCCCATCGAGAAAATAGCCGCGCCAATCGCAATCCTATGTCTCATTAGCACACATATGTTCCGCATCCCTCTGGGCCAGTATCTCATCTTACGAGAGCACGACACCTATTATAATCAGCACATCTCCACCAAGACAAAGAGAGGAACGGAGGGTAGGTAATACGTACCAAGCGGGATCAGCTCAGCAGGAATCTTCTTCAGCTGGCGCAGACGCTGGGAAACGGTGTGCGCTATCACGCCCAATTAGCACGCTGCAATGGGATCATATGAAATCAATTGGCATACCACCCTGTTCCTCCTTCTACACCTCTATTAGCAAAATGATGGGACAAGATAGATAGGCACAAGAACTCACCGGCACAGGCGACATCCTCCTGGCCGTTTGACGCATGGCCGCCACGTGGGTAGGCTGCATGAAGAGCGGGCGAGAGCTCTGCATAGCGCGGACAGCCGTGCGGGAAAACATTGTTGCTGAAACACGTCGTGGGCAGTAGCGAATAGAGAAAAGGCAATTGGGGGAAATCTGAGAGCTCGGGGTGGAGGAAAGGCAGCGGGTGAGGTTCGTTGGGTCGAGCTTGCCGGAGCCGGGTTTCTCCGCGTCTGTGGTTGGCTCGCTCGCTCGGCTGGATCAGGTCATGCTCTTGAAACCTCGACCTTAATCTCGTCACTACATACCTACGCTCGACATTTGCGATAATCACCCGCCCCAATTGCCTTCATTCCCAACGCAGAAACGCGAATTCGAACAAAGCCAACATGTCCGACGAGGAGCTAGAGACCAAGCCCTTCAAGTTCGTCACCGGTAAGCATTTCCGCGTGCGGCCGCCGCTACATTCAGCTAACCTCCATCACAGCCGGTACGCCTCCCCCTCCTCTACAAGCTCTCCCTAGAGCTCGCCCGTCATCACGATGCCTCCCCCACAGCTCCAATCCCGCATAATGACACCGTGCCACCCTTCGCAAGCTCTCCGCCTCCCCTTCCGCCCTCATCATCACTAGACTAACGTCCCTAATCTCCTCCCGTATACTAACAACCCCAGGCTTCGACGCTCGCTTCCCCAACCAAAACCAAACAAAGCACTGCTGGCAAAACTACGTCGACTACCACAAATGCATCCTCGCCAAGGGCGAGGATTTTGCACCCTGCCGCCAATTCTACCTCGCCTACCGGTCCCTGTGCCCCAGCGGCTGGACCCAGCGATGGGATGACCAGCGTGGTACGCATCCCCCCTATCATATGAAGCTTTAGCCATCCCTTTCTGCGTCTATTGTAAGGTGTTTGTTTAAGCGAACTCGTAACTAACTCTCGACACCAGAAGCCGGCATCTTCCCCGTCAAGCTCGACCAGTAGATCCACATTCTAGACACAGATTCGTGGAATGGCGGATGGGCGGATGGGAATGGAGAACACACCAGAAAAGAATCAGGGTCCAGCATCACCATACGAACATGTACC
Organism: Lojkania enalia; assembly: GCA_010094045.1. NCBI lineage: Eukaryota > Fungi > Ascomycota > Dothideomycetes > Pleosporales > Lojkania > Lojkania enalia. The sequence goes on from ML986741.1 coordinate 79,134, forward strand.
ATAGCCTTCGACATCTCGCCAATGGAGTTCTGATTCAAAAAAAATTCTCACCTACCGTCATGCTTCACCGCACAAGTTTTTTTGTTCTTAAATTGCCAAATGCGAACGATGCTGTGACCTCGTCTTTGTTTTGTCTTGCCTTGCCTTGATGGGCACTGAGATTGTCATGTCTGTTATTTATGCTAGATCTACTTTTCCATATCTCATCAAATAAGCCTCGCCCAATCATGCTAGAAACGAAATCAAACCATTCCCGCTTCCATCATTAGGAGCTCCCGATTAAGAGAATTGCGCCCGTCCGAACACAGCCACCATACAAAGTGCATAAACAACCACCCATGATGTAGAGTCGCTAAGGACAGGAAGTGCTGTGACGCCAACACACAAAGGAAGTATAACCGCTGTACAAATCTAGACTCCACACATGATTGCTCGCCATTTCCAATATATGTATACTCATCCCAAGAGGTATCATGCAGCAAAAACACCCCCTCCCCCCCTTTCCCCCAACGAAAAAAAAAAAAAATAAAAATGAAAATAAAAGTAACCAACAAATAAATGGCAAGAGTTAAATAGCGACGAACACGTACATTTGAGGCGAAGCAAGATTCTAATACCTCTCATATGCGCATAAGGGAGGATTGCTGCAACTCGAATGCAGTCGACGCAGACGGGGAGATTGGGGAAGATGGAGTTTGAGGCTGGGGTTGGGGCTGGGGCTTGGGGGGCTTCGGTTTGGGTTGTGACATGCGAGCTAGCGATGCGTTTTAGCACATGCAGTACTTAAAGAAGCAGAAGAAGCATGCTCAAAGATGGAGCCACACTAACGTTCACGGAATCTAGAGAAGATACTTCGCTTCTCGCCTGCACCGGCGGCTTCGAGTTGAGCACTCCGATCATAGAGATCCTAGTAACACGTATCAGCACGCTATCAGGGCAAGTGGGTGAAGGACCTACGTCATCATCTTTCATGATCTTCACATCTAAGATCAAGTTTCGAACCTCATCATTCCTCGGTATCGGCGGATACGGCGTGCCCTGCGCACGTTGTACCCCGACTATGACTTCTCCCATGATCTCGAATTTCCGCCAGTTTATTCGTTCTTTCCCAGTAACACCGCCCGGAGGTGCCTCTCTTGAATCCCTATTTCCAGGAGCACCCTGAAAGACCGATACGCCAGGATGGGGAGTAAAAGCAGGCGCTAGTTTCTTGTCGCCAACAAATGTGGAGTTTCCCTCCGACGCCGAGACCAAATCTCGTCGATGCAAAGGGAGATATGGGATACGCTCTCCAGATGAGTTCTCCCATGCAAGCCGGTAGGCAAAATGCGATTTCTGAGTGCCCATCAACAGCTCCAGCCGCATAAAGTCTCTGCTAGTCATTTCGGGTACCATTTCCCTCGTAGCAACAAGCCGATGCACCGCAGTTCCTTTGACGCCAGCAAGCACGGCTCCGAGGGCGTTATAGTTGTTCAACTGACGGAGGGCGCGTCCAACGTTCATCCACTTTTCCAACATTAGAGCTCGATGCTTTGGTTTATCCCGCAGCAGGATGTAGTTGGTGACAAGATATGCGACATGGTTGAAATGCTCAATCATGCGATTAACATTCTCCAAACTCTTGCACCGCTTCTTCTCGTCAGAATTCATGCTGACATGTCGTACCAGATCTCGCGGCCGGATCGAAGAGAACATGATCCAATCAATCCTCGTCAGCTCCTTGGCTATAGCTTCATCAGACTCGTTCATGAGCTGGTGCCATTGAATTTTTGATAATGGCTTTATCGGGTTCGGCACCAACTGCCGCGCAAGCTTCTCATTTTTTTCAACCATAGTGAGCAGAGTCTGTGACGAGCTACTGGACGAGCCTATAGTTGATTGAGTTGAACGAGATGTCCCTGTCATCACAGTGTTCATGCTTCGAGCAATCGACAGCCGATCGGATGTCATAGAAAGGTGCCCAATCGCTCTGGAGAATTCGTCTTCAGACGAGTCCTCATCCAAGACGTTGTGAAAGTTCGGCAGCGGGTCAGACTTGTCCCGTTGGCGATCGCTGCACGCCCATTCTGTATCATCGTCTTCGTTTACGACCTCCAAATCATGAAGAATTTCCTTTGCGGCCACGGAGAATTCCTTGTTGTTAGCCAGCGAGAAAGTAAATTTTCGGATGGACTTCCTCGTCGTCGGGTAGGCAAAATCGCCAGGATAGTAGCTGACCCATTGCTGCAAGACGGTGAGATAACGGAGTTGAGCAATCATTCGTATCACATGCGGATTCTTGTCTTGATTCAAAGCGTCGAATCGCTTTAGTATAGCTTCGAGAAGTTGGCCCGGAGCCGCAAATTTGCGATATAGTGCGAGAAAAATCTTGACGAATTTCGAGTCGTTTTTTGACATGGGCTGGGCAAGCAGGCGGTCCACCAACTGGTCAAAGGTATATCCATTTTCATTGGATGGCTGCTCTGATACAACGCTCTGCTCCTGGTCGGAAGTTTGACCGTCAGAATCATATGAATCATATGTGGGGGACTCCTCGAGATCGAGAAATGTATGGCCGGGCGTTTCGCTAGATTTGTATCTGTGGCCTTTTACCTCCGAATCGCGTGGTCGGTATCTGCCCGATACCGAAAATTCGGAGCTGGCGCGTTCGTGTTTTCGAGCTCCCCATTGCTCTTTTGATGCAACACCACGCACGGCCGAGGAGTTTGCTCGTCGACGTGCCATTGATGCTTGTGACAGTGCTGAGTCAAAATTAGCGATATGTTTCTCAAGTGAGACGTTTTGCAAACAGGGACAGAATATGAGGTGGGGTTACTCACGTCGTTTTGAAGCTATGGCCATACGGGTTATAACGGAGAGACATGCTCTATATGTTTCTAGAGATGATTCAGATGTCTGAAATGCTGTTATATCCCGAACGAGCGATTTCGCTTTTTGTTCCACCGTGGTCGGATCAACTTCGCGATGGGCCGGGTGCTGGTCACATTTACAGGCAACCAGGACAAAAGGTAGGGACGATGTTGAGAGCGCAACTGCATTATTCCAGTCAGCATAGCAATCTATAACACAATTCAAGCAGAAGCATTATGGCTAATACTAACTCAGCATCTTCGGCACTCTATCCAGACTTTCATGGTTCGTAACATCGTATATAGTGATGGCCCCGTCAATGCGGGGAGCAGCAAAATTGTCAACCGCTTCAGGCCATTTGATGGTGTTTGCTCCCCCAATATGTATCTCGCTAAATGACATTTCTAAAAATCGAACTAGATAGTACCCGCCATCGATCTGCATCTTCTTTGTGCATACCGCCGAGGGCGGCGCATTGGGCAGATACAAGGCTCGTCGGACGAAGGAAGACTTTCCAGACCCGCGCGCACCGAGGACTGCTATATTGAGGTCTTGCATAGTAGTTACCGAATCACTATTTCCGGACTAAAAGCACTCAAGTCAGCATGCTGAAACCGAAGAGAGCTGCGAGCGCAATACATACGCCTACGGATGCAGTTGGCGATCGAGGACTGGGGAGCGTGTCTGCACGCTCTGGCCGGCGGCTCTTGATATGGGTGGGCGAGAGCGGGCCCTCAGTGTCCGAGGAGCTGTCGACTGAGCTCGACGAAGCGTCCTTTTGAGCAGGCTCCTGGCCCTGGGGGAAGTTGAAGCGCTGGAAAAAAGGATCACCAGCAATCTCTTCGTCATCGCAAGGTTCCCCGCCCATGTGGTCATGTTCGGTTCTGTGGTGATCTTTTGGCGCCATGGGCGCCGAATACGCGCGCATCTTAAGGCCAGGCCGGGGCGCCGTGGCCGCTGCAGAGCTCTGGGCCGACTCCCTGCGCGGCGGCTGCATGGATTGTGCGCTCTTTGCCTTCTCGCTGCGCTTTGACGTGCGCTCTGCAGGCGCTGTCTGGGAGCTCCGAGTGGACATGGATTCTGAACACACCGCCCGGCCAGTCGAGGGCATGGTAGCACCGACGGTGCAGCAACAGGGCTCAGCAGACAGCTAGCAATCCTCCTTAGCAACCGTGTACGACGTGATGGCTGCCGTGACGGACTTGTGACAGCGAGCCGCTTGCAATTCCAAGCGGGGCTCTGCTGCCAGACATTGGAAGACGGCGCGGCCGGGGAGGGAGGCGGCGGAGGAGGGGGAGGGAGGAACGGCGCAGGACGAGGGATGGCGGCCAAGGGCAGGTCACCAGAAGGGGGAAATGTGGTTGAGCTGAGAGAGGAGAGCAGCAGCAGCAGCAGCAACAGGAGCAGCAGTGTGGGCAGGCTTGCGGTTTAAAGCTGGTGTTGATAGGGCTTGGAGGATTGCAGCGGTCGCTGTGGGGGAAGGCCAGAAGTTGACGACGCTTGACCAACGGGGGTTAGCGAGAGGCGCTGGCTGCAGCTCCCAGACTCCCAGGCGCGCCTGTACGCCGGCTCCACCTGGCATCCGTGCTGCAGTCGAGTGTGTGTGCAGTATGGATTTTACTCTAATTTGGCACTGCACCATTGCACTGAACGCTGCGAGTGGCGGCTGCGTCTGCAAAGACACTGGTAAGCCGTCAGCCGCCCATCATCCATGCCTCCGCCATGCTGAAAAGCCGCGGAAAAGCTACCGTTGCAACCAATGCAACAACACCTGGTGCGCGCGCCGCAAGGCACACAGGCCGTAGTGCGCAGCAGCGGTTTTATGCAATACTCAGGAGCCTGTGCCCCCTTCAAAGCAGACAATTCCCAGGCCTACGCCTTTTTTTCACGTGCCGTCAATGGGGTGACCTGCTCAGAAAGCGCCATTAGATGCAGGAGCGGAGAGTCGCCGGTGCTTTCACACATCGTCGTGTGATGGACGTGTTCTAGAGCCAAGGGCCGGCCGATCCAAGGTGGTTGTCTCCACAGCGTGGTGCTACGTACAGTCCATATATGCATTGGCTCGCTGGCCGACTGGCTTCTAACTAGCTGAGATGCCCGTACGATGGGATGGCTGATGAACATGTTTCTCTTGCGCCGATCGCCTCGATATTGCCGCATTGAGAACATCGGCTCTCGCTTTGGCTTTCCCTCGAGATATTGCTTAAGATCCCTGCCGCATGCAAACCCTCACGGGTCCAGAGGGCCTGCCCTGCATTGTTCCAAAGCTTCCTCAACGTGGAATCGGCCCGCATCATTGTCGCTATTAAACGCCGGATTCCCTCCCATTGGCTCCCTACTCGCCGTCTCGGAAGGTTCCTCTCCCGCCCCGTTCAGCCCCCGCAAGCGAACCCCATCCCGGCATTCACACCTTTTGCCCTGAACGTCGCCGATTATGTCTGCAATCTCCAAGTCTGCCTACAGCCCGCAAACAGCAACAACTACATGGAAACTCCCCGGGTCCAAAAAGGCTGACTCCTCCAAGGCACTGCTGACTTCATCACATGGCGTGAGCAGTGTACATATATGCAAGCCGTCAAAAGGGCATCCCCAATCGAGCGCAAGTGGCTCCAGCCGAACAAGCAACCCCCGCCCCCATCGCACATCATGGCCCTCTTCTCAACTCAGGCCCGCTGCGCAAGTGTAAAAGACCTCGGCAGCGTCACGGCAGCTAAAGGAAGTGACATCCACTCCAAAGTCCGTCTGCACCTTCGCTCATGCCCGAGGCTTCTATTTCTAGTCGGTACGAAGTTTAGAAGGGCCCGGCGCAAGTTGCGAAACGCATCGAGCAAATCTCCGTGAGAACGACTTCCCACGACTGCGAGATCTGAGGCTCGTACTTGCGGCTGTGCTGTGCGGTCGGTGCAACGGTTCTATACGACCGCCGTTGGTAATTTGAGAACATTATGCGTTGCGAGCAACCCAGGTATTTGAAACGACAGTTTCCGAAGTACCGAAAACGAGATCCGCCGTTCTGGCGAAGGGCTACCATCCTTGGTATTCGTATGGTGAATGGTCACCTCGATGCGACAGATTTGGAAACAAAAAATTGATCGTGTGCGAGAACATTTCTAAATCTGTACAGAATAGATCCGTGCTCGGGAAATCAAGAGTGTAGAACAGTAAAACTCGTTGCACGACCCGGACGTGCAAGGTCGGTCGTTCCTATACCTGGTCCACTATATCCCAAACAATCCACAGCAACCTCTCTTCGCTTTAGTCTTGTCCATACTCTTGCTCTTTGCTTCTTCTATTTCATTGGCACGTCTGACCCTTTCTCTAATCTTCGCGCGCTCTCTTCTCTCGAATTCCAGCTTCCGCCGTTCTGCTTTCCACCGCACCAATTTCTCCTTCTCGCGCAGTAGCCGGATGCTCTCCGGCGTCAGTGACACCTCGCGCTCATTGCTATTTCCATCTCCACCACTAGATATGGGTCTTGTGTGATCTCCTTTTATGTCAAGGCTTTGCTGTGATAACCCGGCTTTAGTCTGTAAAGCAGCGCCTAACTTTCTCTGCTCTCGTATCATCGATATCCTCAATGCTCGTTCAGAAGCAACGCTCTCCCTCCTAATCCTATCGTCTAGAAGCTGCTGTTGAGACTGCAGGAGGGCAAGGCTCTTAGGCGTCATCCGGCCATTCGGAGTAGGCGCACGCGCAGTCAGGGCAGCTAACGCATCCATTTGTTCTTGTGACATGGTCTTATGAGGTCCCCGTGATTTCCTAGTGGGTTCAGAGCGTGAGGTTCTCGACGACTGGTGAGATTGGCGTGACTGCCGGGACACATTGGATTTTGACGATACAATCGAAGCGATGGAATGTACAGATAGCGGACGAACAATGGAATCTTGAGGCGGAGGCGTTGTGTGCCAACTATATTCTTTGGCTAGGACTTGTGATCGCGATCGAGGTAGCGGATTTGTAAGTTGCGACTTCGGATTCATATAGGAAGCAGATGAAGTAGGCATAGGTGGAGGAGTCGAGGAGGGTCGGGATGATATCTGTGATAAGCTCCTGGGTTGGTATAATGTGCGAGACGGCGTTCTTGCAGGGTCTGCCGCGACGCTCGTGCTGTGATCCTTGGTTCTCCTCAATAATTGAGGATACGGGGAGTCATTCATTTTGTTCACATGGGGTTCGTAAAAGCTGTAATCCCCCGTCTTTCTCTCTGCCCCACCGAAAGCGCTATGGATGCTATTTGTTTGTCCTTGCCGCATCGGAAGGCGTGGTATACTTGGTTTTCTATTAGGTAGTGAATTGGGTAGTTTCGTAGGTAATGGTGACATCGACGGCAATATGGACGAACTGCCCATCACTATTCCACGGCCTTCCCGTGCCCGGCGGGTTTTAGCGTTTAAAACAATTTGCTCCCGCAAGACACTCGCTCTCCGGACACCCTCGAATGAGATTATTGGTCCTATCGATTGCGATCTTCCGTTTTGCTGTCCATCGATGTTCATTCTATTCCCCTGACAGGACTTGGATGGATATCGATTAACGGTGGAGTGTTTGAAGTTTTCCACAAGCGGTGCCTCTGGATCCTTGGGTAACTGCTTTGGCGGTGGGAAAACAGAGCGCCTTTCCGAGCCATGGCTGGTGGGGATGTTTTCATAGCTTGTAGTCCTGTTAACATACGCTTGGGAGCTCTCGCGGTTCGATGAATCGATTGATGTTGAGAAGTTTGGCTGGACAAAAGCTTCAAAGCCTACACTTTGGGGACGACTTGGGTCGTAGCTACTGTACACTTTCGACATGTGATTGTCTGTAGCTTGAGTACGTACGGACAGGCTATATCGTTCACTTTTCGAACGATTGCGGTGGAGACCATTAGGTGCCAGTACTGAGATATTATGCCTTTCTGACCGAGTTGCGTGTTCTGATGGTAATTCAGTGACGGGCTGTAGGCTTCTCCGTTGATCTTGGTCCATTTGGTAGCCGGTCGGATTTGTGTTGTTTCCGAATAGAGATGATTTTGAGGTACGCTTTTGTGGGAGCTTTTTTTTCAACGGCCTTAATTAAGCATAAAATTAGACGACGTTAAATGAGAACGGGATTGGGGGGACGAGGATCTCGAAGCACGAATTTCCAGGTCGCTATCGGCCTTCAACAATGGAAAACAGGTCTCTCAACTTCCCGATTAGATGTGGTCGTGTGCATCGGCGGCGTCGTTTTCCGGGGGCATGTTTGAACCGAATTCGTCAGAGCTGGCAGCTGTGTTACTGTCTTTGCATATGAGACTTGTATTGTACATTAGATTGCGTTAATATGTGTGACAGTCTTAGTGGCATCACCCTGGCGGCATTGAGAGGGTCGAATCCGGGCTACGAGGTCTAATATGGTCTCAAGGAATTCTAGTGCTCAAATCGCTGCGATAGATGCGCGAGAATAGACGGCGTCAGTCATCGCATGCCCACTTTGAAGGTCTGCGTCAGCTGGCGCTACACTCATTCTTAGCATAACTTCTATAGCAGCCACCACAAACTTTGGCTATTACAGGTCCAGCCGTCGGTAAAGCCCGTCAGATGTTCAGAATCAATGAACCCCTAAGCGTTCGGTGAGGCTTCACGCTATGGAGCATTAGCGCCATGAACAAATGCGAAAGTTTTATAAAAAAAAAAAAAAAAAAAAGCGCGTTCTGAGGATTGCTGCTGGGAGCAGGTTGCGGGGGCAGACTCACGACGCAGCTCACATCTTTCCCTTGCGTAGATAAATCGTGCCAGTCTACGAGGAAGTCATTGATCATGTAACTAGCACGGGCGCCAATATCTTTAGCAACGAATGAATGTACAGCATGCGCAAAGGCGTAACCACACCGAGCCACGCGTATCAGACAACATTCTAGACATGCATAGGCTTCCTAACGTCCTGTATAGGCGGCTACAGCGAGTTGATCCGAGACATAGCGGGTGCAAATAAACCAAAGCAAGTTTAAGTTACCCTTGGTATTCTCAAGTATACCGTTATTCTAGCTAAGATAGGAGCGGTCATGGTTGGAGGTCTAGGTGACATGATCTAGCACGACTACTGCCACGGGGATGCCACGGCCGTAGACATGGTATTAAAATCGCGATAATACTCTGTGCACTAGTGCATGTGGCTTGTTCCAATGGCAAGGGGCCACAGGCATCCACGTATCAGTATTGAGAGGGTAGCTTGGTTGTGGAAAAAGCCGGGACCATGGAGTACGAACGAGCACAATAATTGGTGTTGGCCGGCTGGGCCTGCCGTATATAATTTCCACATCCGCCAAGCCACAGTTCCGAAGCGAGCACTCAGGGGTCTACAACCCGCCGATCGCCAATGCGGTCGCTAACGCGGTCGCCAATCGTCAACCTCGCTTGTATTCCGACCTTGCGCCTAGACATCACTAACCAAGCTTCTTCTAAATCATATACGCTAAGGACTTTGCACCTTTCTTCAACTTCAATGGGGCGTTGAAGCGGGCCTCTTTGTAGCCTACTTAGAAATGAGCCATCACAAGCAAATGGACATACATGGAAAAGCTTCCAACATTTCAATTATGCAAAGTGTTACCTTTTCAGAATTCCATAATCATATTTTTCATAATCGTACTATTCTCATAGCCTCAGTATTCAATTTCTAGACCATGATGTACATGTGTCAGTCGATAAAGTCACGCTTCCATAGTCTTCAACTAGCAAACCCAGTCATATATCTTCCATCAAACTCCCCCAAAATGTCATTATAAGTCCCACTCTCAAGAACTAGTCACTACTCTTCTATATGCCACCCCCTTACCGCAAAAAATCTCCCTCACGATCCCCTACTCAAACCCAAGCTTCCCAAAGTCCCAGCCACAAAATCTCCGTCCTATTCCTCGAAGCCATCATCGTACTACTGCGGCTCGGGAAGCTTAAGATGGAGGAGCAAGCAGCACGAAAATCAGAAACAATCCGACACATTCCCCGTAACAGATCCGGCGAACAATGGCACCGAGATACGTCTCGTGGTCGGCATCGCCATAACTCACATCACCGACACCGCAACAGATCCCATGGACGGCGGCGACGGCGACAACACCACTCCAAACCCCTAGGCCCCGTACTAACGTACAGGCCCAAACTAGGACCAACCCTCGGCTTCGCCACCCATGTCAAAGAATGCATTCAATACGAAGTTGCGGCTCGGGCCCACGAGGTGCGCCACCAAAAACGAAGGGTGCGTCGACACGCGAGGCACGAAGAGAGAGGTGAGCGCCATCAAACAGCAGAACTCAGTCCCAGCCCCTCACCGTCCATCTCCATCCATCCTCCAGATGAGACACTGCAGGACCTCTTAACCTACACGCAGACACCGCATAGTAGGCAGGTCGAAGAGAGGGAGCGACGGCAGGCCGAGATGGGCAGCGGTGCTAGATCTCCCAGCACTTCCCCTCCTCGAAAGCATTTCCCTATCCACAAGGCCTAGTGCCCCGCTTTAGACTGCTCATCCCAGCATAGCATATCTAGCCAATAAAATGCGGGCCATAGCCCGGCATTCCAGCTGACCGGCCAAGAACATCCCGTACACAGCATCTCCAGTGATGAAAATGGACAGACGGTAAACGCCACGGTGTGCACTACCCCCCCGGCTTATAGGGCTTTTACTAATGATGACGAGAGCTTGGTGCCGAACGAGTAATAGTCATTTGTGTGCTTAGTATGTACGTAGGAGGAGTTAGAGATATGAGTAGGCATGGCACTTGGAATTGGTATTTAATATATATTGTTCGAGTTTGACTAAGTAGCTTCTTTACCCGGTTTCGTTTCAGTTGTTTCAGGTCGTTCGTGTATTTGTGCCACTTTAAAACAGTTGTCTGTGCGAGTAAGTAATGCATTTCGCTGCTCCTATTTGCTTCGTTTGCGTTTGACTAGATTACGTATCGGTTTTGTATCATTCATTGAATTTGAGTGGGGGATTTTACGGACTGCGCAATGAGGCCATTTAGAATCGTGCTTCTATCAGTCACGATGCAATAAACGCTCACAACATACCAAGAATCATGCAGAAAACAAAAGTATTCTGGGAATAGTTTTGGTAATAGTAGCCTGACCTACTACTCTCGCTACCCCTAACCTTAAGAATTCAATGAACGAAATCAATAACATTAGTGTCCAAAAACAAAACCCCACTACGCACCAAGGA
>ML986741.1:90239-113062 GCA_010094045.1 Lojkania enalia
AAACTAGTACCATCGCCTTTAAATCCCCCGATACCCGCCCATAACCATCTCATGGCCTCTTACATCCCTATGAATCCTCATCTCTACCACACTACCCTCGCTCTCACTACTTTCACTCGGTGTCACAATCTCCGGCGGAGCCCTCTCCTCCCCCGTACTCCGCCTCATCACCGCACTGTCCATCCTCTTCTGCTTCTTCACCCCTGAAATCCAGCTTACATATAGAAAAGGAAATGTATGCAGCTGCTTCCTCCACGTAAACATCCAATCGCCCCATTCGGCATACTTATCCACAATGCCCCTCTCGCCATCGTACACGATGCGCGGTGGCGCATGCGAAGGATTCAAAGAGGCAATGAGCTTAATGACGTCTTCGAACTCGCGAGTGCGGAGGCAGGATACTAGGCCATCGAAGCAGAGGATGAATGGCAGAATGAGAGTATATGTGAGTATGTTTTGGATGATGTTCTTGCGGTTTTTGGGCGGGAAATAAAAGGGCGTTATGATGAGAAATAATAGCCAATTAAACGCAATCATGAGCAAGGAGCCAATGTGCCGGTCCTGTAGCTCGATGATAGAGAAGCCGTCGGAATGGTTGAGTGTGCTGCGGAGGACTCTTTTCGCAGTCTCGTCGTCGAAGTGATGGAAGGACAAGTTAAATAGCCTGAAGATCCGCGTCTCGGTCAGTGCGGCTGGTGCATTGGAAGTTTGGGCTGGACCCTGCGAGAACGAGATTTTTGGCGACTTGATGCCGGTAAGGTGGAGTGGTGGATTAGCTGCATCCACAGGATCGAGAATGTAAGTCAGATTGTCAGAATTTTTGCAATGCTCTATCCAAGCCGGAATGTTGGGGCGGAGGTCGCACATTTTGAATGCTAGAGGCGGGAAGCCGGCATTTTCCCTTTCGCCATTGATGAGTCGTTCGAAAATGGGTGTCGGGCCACCAGCGCCGGCACAAAAGTCTACTACAGCAAGGGGGTGACCGTCACCTCCGGCAACCTCATTAACGAGAATATCAAGACGTACAGTGGCGATTTGGACTGGGGAATGTTGCTGTATGCAATAGAGCTTCTGGGACCATAGCTGTTGAAGCATATCCTGGCAGCATCGACGGATTACTGGTGGCATACTGAAGAAAGATTAGCTCATAAGTACTGGATGAGTTTCCTGATCTTCCACCGATATTACAGTCTAATACTAACACCCTATCCTCATGAAATTCGACTTTCGGTGACTTATAACGTATCTTAGAATGCGACATGAGAAATGTTGAGCAAATGTAAGGTGCTTTTGGTGCTTCGGGTGTTCCCCAGCGCCCACAAGTGAAATGAGGCATGCTTACATCCATAAGTCACACCACTCAAAGAACCTCCAAGGCCGCGATGTAGCTAGAATCTGAAACCGATCTAGGAATCGAAATAGAGCATTCTGGAGGGACAGATTCATTGCTTCTGCTATTGTGTCTAGCATTGGACCTTCTATGGGTCTTGCTTGTCGGTGCTCTGGGGGATTAGCTGGCGGAGGACTAGGGGCCCATAAACTTGGATCGTGCGTACCAGCCTCGATGATGGGTATTGCTGGGGGGGTTTCCGTAAGAGGTATCCCTAGTGGTGGTGGCGGTCGCTCGTCGGTGGGAGAGACAAGTGACTCGGTCTGGGATATGCGGTGCGGTACAGGGGCTTCCAGTCCTCGCGGCTCTTCTGGTGGCGGGCTACCGGCTGACGGTCCAACTTCTGCGGCGGCTGTTGAGAATCTTGCGAGTTCTTCTGGTCGTTGGCCAAACCTGAAACCTGAATATGCCGAAGACGAGCCTGATCGGGAAATACAAAGCTCTTCTGATTGCAGTGACTTGGATTTCTAAATGATTGAAGTCAGTCGGGGGCTGGGGTAACTGTTTTGTACTTGCAAAATAGGTGATTGTGGTTGATTCGGAAATTGACCGCCATGCAAAGGGGATGGGGTGGTGGGTGGTCTAGTTCACACTGTCTAGAACATCTATACTTACGCCTTTGCTGCGATGTCTTCCTTTTTCGCCTACGCCTCTCCTCAAACTTGGCGCCGAGTGTCGCTTCTTTAGGACGCTCGCGCCTGGGACGGCTGTATGATGATTCGGTGTGTGAGGGTTTTCGGGTGTTGGAACCCTAGAGGTCGGTACATCGACTGGGGTATATTTTCGCCATCGGGGGTCAGAGTTAGTTATAATCCCCCGAGTCCAGCCTTTGGGGGGATCGGTTGCTTTTGTCAGCGGCTTGAGATCGTCTGCGGATGGGATTGCAGATTTTGAAGATTCTGACACTTGAGATGATTTGGACGGCTCAGGTATCATTTGATCCAAAAATTCCTCTGGTGTCGCCTTCCCTTTCCCCTTTCCTGTATCTTGCTGTGTCCTGAAGGGGTTTATGAATATTGGTGAATCAGTCGAGGTCGCTGAAGACGAGTCTGAAAGGCCTGTCCCACTCGAAGAGCTTGTTGCATGACCCGTATTGTGCGAAGACGACTCATAAATGCTAGAAAAGGAAAACTTCTCGTCTGCTCTCAACGATTCTTGGACACCGACAGTGGTGCCGTCTGGGGGAAAACGTACTCCTGGCGAAGACGCTCGGTCATCGATGCCGCTAGTTTCAGCTTGTGTGGATGCATATTGATAGGTATATGGTTGTCTTGGATCAGTCCGACTTGCTGTCCACGCTTAGATATTCTGTCTCCCATGAAAGACTCACACCAAAGTACCCGTTTGGTCACGGGACCAGAGGGACTTGATAAATGAGATCATGGAGAGCGATTGTGGGGCTAAATAGGCAAAGAAAGTGGTATTTAATAGAGGTACCGATACAAACGACGGTCAATGGAATGGCCGGGAAACGATATCGATGTTTTGGTGTTGGAAAGTAAACGGAAAGACTAGAGTGAAGGAAATTCTTGACATTGAGATGGAAGTTCCCGTGTTTTCCGTACATATGGACTTCCCACATCCAACCCAGATAGAAAGAGCGTTACTGTAAACTCTAAGCAAGAGCGCTCAATACTTTGTAGGGTACTAGTAAGGCACTTCGGCAGCGTCGGATGTCTTTTCTGACCGGCCTTAACAACTAGTTGTAGGCCGCGGACTTTCCACCTCACAATAAGTAGAAACGAGAATCAACTATTGTAATAACGATTTAGTTCTACATCCTGAAGCAGGTAAAGCCCGTTAGGATTGTTGATCGCTACATCATTAACTTCCTACGTCCGAACAAAGAAGGCATCTAAGCCCTTTTGAGACAGGTCACATGACGCCCCGAATTCCCACAAAACTCTTACACAGGTAGGGCTACGAACATCTTATGGCATTCTGGCAACATTAGAGCAATCTTATATCAACTTTCTTTCTTACTCAACCGCCCTTGTCGACTACCCAGTTTAACGTTGACTGAGAATTAAGATCCGATTATCATAATACCCAAATATCAATATCACTTCTCAAACCGGCAAAAGCCCTCCAAACTCATAGGACAATCATCTTCCGCATCAACCTTAGTCGCACATCCGTCATGTTGCATGCACGGCTCCGCAAAGGCCCTTCGCAAGCCGCAGGGTCTGGTGGTCTCGTCTCAATTAAGCACTTACGCGTAATTATGGTGCCGAAATACACCCCGAGCCACCAAAAGGGAGAGACACCTGCGCCCCCGGCAGGTCCCATCTGGTTAAGTCCCGGCACGAATGTCCCTATAGTCCACAATAATCGGCTACGTCAGTCACTTTACCCGAGATATACAATATACTCCACAGCATATCTAGGCTACACGACGATCGCGATTCGATCCCCGGGGCAAGTCCTGTTTTCGAGTGTTGTATTATTCTAGAAGGTAATAATATTCTGTACTATGGTAGGTGGAGGGGCTGTGCTTGTCGCATCTCCGTTTCACGAAACCCCCGTCACGAAACAGAAACGGCCTGTCAAACAAGCTCGAAAAGGCGGGGACGGCATCAAAAGTGGACGAGGCTTGTCGTGAAATAGTGATAGCCATTTGGCAGGTGCTAACTAGTAAACGCTGTTGCTCATCAAAAGTGCCCCCTGTGTATGCCTCACGATTACTCGGCATCAGCAATCCATCAGCAACCTCGGAAACGTGCAGGTTTGTGGGCGTCGGTGGCTGGCTCAATAATACGAAACTTGCCCAGAAATCTCAAAAGTAGGATGCATGCATCTAGCGTCGGGTCAAACTGCCCCAATAAGCGCGGATCCCGTCGATCATGAGATTTTAAAACAGGATTTCTCTACTTCATCATCTCGAGATTCGGAGAATTATTTTCAATTTGCGCAGAGGCGCATCTCCCTAATTAGGCTATCCAAACCGATTACGAACGTCCAAACAACCCAAAATCTCGGACTCCGAAGAAATGAAGTCCTGGACGCAAATATACGGTTTCTATCCCGCCTTCCTTTGCCTTGCATTGTGCGCAAATATACAAAAGTAGTTTATGCTGTGCTAATAACAATACGCCGTGTTCTCATGCTTGTGGTATCATAAATGCAATAACACCGCTAAAATGCTGAGTGGGCAAAAACGCCAAAATACCTCCCTGATCCGATAATGCTGGTCCCAGAGAAATGCCGCCGAAGATGATAAAAAAAAAAGCTAAATTAACTGCTGTCCTCGCTTGCTGTCGTGTCGCTTGTTGAAATCGAAGACGACTTGCCGGATGGGAGGGGACCTAGGGTCCACCTCCAATCTCGCCTTCGTTTGCGGCGTCCTGCAACTGGCGTCTCTGGGGCAGAATCGCTGTCTGATTCTGATTCTGATGAATCACGTTTGTCGCCGGCCCGGGGACCCTTTGGCGGAGGTGATCCTTCTAGTGACGAGAAAGCTAGAGAGCTGGACTGCTCAGAAGGCGAAGAAGGGGAGTCGGAGGATGACGATGCGGACGCAATGGAGTGCGAGATCGCAGATTGTAGTATTTCCGAGGAATTGTCCGACTGAACGGAGGAGAGGGTGGACCCGGAGCTCACAGATGACTCAAGGTCAGAGTGCGCTAAGGTGTATCTTGTAGTCTTAATCTCCTCTTCTAGTGGGGTGCGGAACGACACCTTCTTCTCCGCTGGGAAGAGTGGGCGTGCGGATACCATCTTTCTCGGTAGGATTGACCGCGCGGGGCTGTTGCTGAGGATGGAGGTGAGGTTGTGGGGCTGCTTGTATGGTATCGATATGGTTGCAGACTCGTTGGACGAGGCCGATGTGAGGGCAGACGAAAGCGTCGATGCTGAATTCGGTGTGGTCGAGCTCGCGGGTTCCTGGGGCTTGGAGAAGGAGCTGTCTATAGAGAGTCGGGGCTTCGCGGGACGGCCAAGGACTGGTGCGGCGGAGGAGGGTGCTTGGTATGCATTCGAGAAGGTGTTGCGTGCAGTGGGAGAGACAGCGCTCAGTGTCTCGAGGCGGAGACTGGAGCCTTTGCCAAACGTGCGCAGCTCCTGGGTGTTGATGGACAGTTTCGGGCGTTGGGGTGTAGCGGCGGGCTGCCGGGGTGGTAATATGGCGAGCGAGGTGGTCATGGTGGTGGGGGAGGCGAGCTGTTCACGGGACGGGGTGAATGACGGCGACATCGAATGTGATATAGCTGAAAGCATCATGGGAGACGGAGGCCTGACGTGCGCGCAAGGGCCGTGACGGTGCCAGGTGCTAGGTGCTGTATTGGGCGGCGCAGGCGGGCTCAGATAAGTGTGGGTGAGGGGCCGTCTCGAGGTGCCTGTGGTCCTGTGGTCGTGTGGTCCTGGGTTCGTTCGTTCTCGTATTCCTCGAGCGGCTGCTGACGGAGGGGAGCCAGGGCTCAATCGGGGGTGCAGAGGCGCGATCAGCTGGAAGAGGCGCCGCGGGGGGTGGCAGCGAGGATATATAGGAGGGCGGTAGGTAAGTCCAAGGCGGCGGGCCCTACAAGACGGCGCATGGTTGGCTGCTGGAGGCTATTTTTCTGCAGCTTCAGATTCAACGTTAGGAGCCCACGGAGGAGCGTTTCTGGTGGGCAGGCTCTGGGCGCTGCTGGCTCAGGGAATTAGGGCTCCACGCAAGCGCCCCGGCAGCCAATCAGCTAAAAATGGTTCCATGCGCTATAAATGGCCGCTTTTCGCCACTCAGTGTCCTGCATCCGGCGCCTCGATCCTGCTGCGATCCGGCGCTATGCCCTTTGCGGCGTTAGGCGCTCCCTGCCCCGGTCCTCTCTTCCTGCGCGCTGCATGCCCGCATCGCAACCTCGTTGCGGAAGAACAGCGCCATCAGCAGCAGCAGACTACTTCTACGCGCGGACTATTGCCAATACTATACTTTTGACGCGGAAGGGTGGAAGGGGGAGCTTCTGCGGCTGTTTGACAGCGCCGTTCCATCTGCCTGCCCGCTCTTCAGCGCTGTTTCAAACCCTTCTTCCTGTTTCCATGCCCATCCCATCCACCGCATCTTCTGCCGCCGCCCTGTCGACCCCAGACAATTCACCGCTGGGCAGCCGCCGAGCGCCTAGCTAGTCTGCTGCTCTGCTGCAGCTCCAAGCGCTTTCAGAGTCATGGACCGCGCCGGCCGAAGGAAGAGGCTCATCCAACGGCAGCTCGACTCCGTCATCATTCACTTTGTACGTCCTAAGAGACCATTCTGGACGTCTTCTACAGTCAGCACGCTTCAGCGAGGGCATCCCTAACCGGACTCGCCGTGCAGCTCCGCCCTGCAGCCACGCCCGCTTGCTAACGTCTTGTGTGTTTCTCCCGCGTAGGACTACGTACGTTTGGCCATTCCCATCTACGCACTATTTCCGGTGTAGGTAGCTTACGCCTCGTGTCTAAGGACTGCTTTTACGCATCGGTAACTGAGGCCTTACCGAGCATAAACTGGTTGAAACTAATCCTATAGGTGCTTGAGAATGAGAACCCGGCCTTGCGTTCGTTGCCGCTGGCTGTGCAACAGAAACAAATCGTGGTGACTTGCAACTATGAAGCAAGACGACGAGTACGTGCCCCTTTCCCGTTGTCAGTGTATTGAGACTGAGGCGGACAAATTTTATGTCAGCCTTTGCCGCTGATGTTCTCCAGGGAGTCTCTAAGCTGCAGCTTATTAAAGAAGCGAAGAAGATTTGCCCCGATGTGGTAATTATACTCGGCGAAGATCTCACGCGATTTAGGAATGCCTCAAAGGAGCTGTACGGCTTCCTCAAATCGTTTTCCTGGAATTCCAAGGTGGAACGATTAGGCTTCGACGAGGTAGGCCTTTGTTTTCTTTCCATTTCCTATCAGCAGACACATGTCTCAACACCGCCACTCGACGCTAGCATGCAACAGGACAAACCTGGGGCAAATGGATGTCGTAATCTTTCCCTTTTCTTTTACACAAGATAAGGAGCTATTCCGCTTCAACACGTGCTATTGCCGCCTAAGTATGTTCCGTCACTACGCCACGAGCTGTGACTTTTCATAGGAGCCCGCAAACGCGCATTACGGTGCAAATACGAAGGCTTCCACCAAGAACAGCTCGATGTGAGCATTGAAAATTATCCGGGCAATGCTGCGTTACGGAATGTATCTTTCACTAAGAATCGGAGCGAACAATCATATCTTAAAAACTAGTTTGCACGCGACTTGTGCAGGATGCATCAATACTTTTTTTTTTTTTTTTATTGCAATGCGAATTAGAAACCATTCAGATCTCATTTCTTTTTCTATTTTCAGATTATTGAGTACAGAGGACAATTGTTGAATTGTAATTGGACAGGTATTTTTGGACGTGTCGGACATGATATCTCACAACGTTGCGCTATTGAACTTCAACGATCTCCCCAACTCATTCTTCTATCTCTCCAAAGATGATCCAACAAGTGGGTTTGCATTCGACGCCTCCCAAGTGGCTGGCTATACATATCCAGAGTCACCGTCGAACGACGCGCAATTCGATCCGCTGCAGCTTAGATTACGCCTAGGATCTCACCTGGCGCAGTACTTGCGCCACCAACTTGACTCACAAAAGAGCTATACTTGCACCGTGGGCATCTCCACGAACAAACTGTTGGCAAAGCTTGTCGGAAACCTGCATAAACCGAACAGTCAGACAACGCTATTGTCCTTTACGGCCGACCGTCATATTGGATTAGATGATACAAGTCCGAGGCTTTCCCCGGGTAAGACAATTCAGGAAAACGAGGCTGGCGTTGAGGTGTCGAAACACACACGAGGCCTTGAACCAACGTCATTGCACTTGGAACGCACTACATTAGCTCCTAATGAGTCCGATAATATTACTATATTTATGGACGGTCATGAAGTCGGTAAGATCCCGGGGATCGGATTTAAATTAGCCCAGAAAATCCGAGCCTACGTCCTCCAGAGACCGCTAGAGGTTGATACCAGCCTTGTATATGGCGGAACAAGGGAGAAGGTGCTGGTCAGGGATGTGCGAACGATTCCTGGCATGGGCCCTGAAACGCTCGAACGAATCCTAGGTGGTGCAGGATCCCCGCGTGGCATCGGCGTCAGAATATGGGGTCTGCTCAACGGGTCTGACGACTCGGAGGTCAGCCAGGCTCGCGAAGTGCCCAAGCAGATTAGCATCGAGGATTCATATCTCCACCTCGATACGCTGGAGGAAGTAGTGAAAGAGCTGCGAATGCTTGCCAAAAGCCTGCTGAAGAGGATGCATGCCGACTTGCTTGAAGACGACGAAGATGAGGAGCAAGGCGGTGTGAAGGAACAATCTCTAGACTTCCTAGCGACGGACGGTGCAAGGAAGAGGTGGCTGGCGTTTCCTAAAACGCTCAGGCTTTCGACACGGTTGCGGCCGCCACAGAATCCTAACGGCGGGCGGAATAGATCCTTTGCGAGGATATCGCGCTCGGCGCCACTGCCGAACTTTGTCTTCAACTTGCAGGAAAGCATCGAAGCAGTCTCTGAACGACTCGTAATGGAGACTATTATTCCTTTGTTTCGGCGGCTCCATCCTGAGAGGAGTGGGTGGGATTTGAGTTTGGTTAATGTTGCGGTTACGAATATGGTCGATGCAGCGGGTGAGAGGGGTGGTGCGGGGAGAGATATTTCAAAGATGTTCAAACGCCAGGACGATGTGCTCAAGGAATGGCGAGTCGTTGAGCTTGAAGCTGGACTCCATCTATCGGAGATAGAGGACAGAGGCATCGACTTTTCGAGCGAGAAATCCGCGGAAACGCAAGGAATAGAAAAGGGCGGTTCAGAAGATGTACCCACGTGGTCCCAGGAACAGAATATTGCGGAGGATATGAATTGGGAGGCTGATGAGGGCGTTATGGATAATGCTTTTCGGTGTCATCGGTGTGGAGCTCTGATGCCGGCCTTTGCTATGGCGGCACATGAGCGGTGGCATGCGCTGGATAGTTGAATTGATACCCTGATGATGCAGCGATATCTTGGACAACTTTTAATTTTGCATAAAATTCTACTGTATTACCGAAGTGGTTTGTTACTCCGTGTTTCTAATATTCCTTACCATGGCGTACGGTTTCAAACCATCAATACTCTATTGCGGTATTCGGCAATAATTAGTTGATACCAATTTTTTAGTGGCTCATGCAGTAGAACATAATTCAACCTGAACTTTTTCAATTATTAGTGCTGGAATAATATATTGTTACGGAAAATTAACATGTTAGGGCTATTTCCCGAGTCGGCAAGCATCAATATTGAAGTTCGCAAGTGTATCCAGGATTGTCGAGATCCCCGGCAGTGCGATGCCCGATGAGGAAAGCCAGTACCGTTTCGTAGTTGTAGTCCTCGGCTCATTGTCGGCAAGCGCGCGCATGTGAACGATACAATTGACGTAGGGCGGGTGCGGCATCTATTGCATCAAACGAACTCTCCAATTCCTACAATGCCATCCATCCTCAATCCGTAAATCGTTGATAGCGCGATGCCGGGTTCCTCAAGGCTTCCTGTTAGTCTACGGGACACCTTTAATGCCCGGAAGACGATTGCGCGTAGGCAGCTTGTTGCCGTTAATCTAGACGTGTATGTTTCGCATACATTTTTCATCCTGAACAAGGACACGTCCATATACTAATTCATGAATGTAGTCTCCGCAACATCGTCTTTATCCTTTTTCTCCTGCGGTGGACGCGGAAGCTATTTTATCAGCTCAAGGGCCGCGGCATCACCGGATCCGTCGCGGATGTATACCATTACACGCGCCGAGCGCTCTATGGCATATTCTTACGCCTCCCTGGCGTGCGCACAAAAGTGCAAACACAAGTTGCGGAATCGATTTTGAAACTAGAGAGGAAATTAGTTCCCTCGGGCCCCGGCGTTGAGAGAACGGTCACACTACCTCCGGAAGGATGGCCGGATGAGCGAGTCAGGAAAGCGTTGGTGGACCTTGAGGGGATGGAGCACACAAGATGGGAGGATGGAATGGTTAGCGGCGCTGTGTATCATGGCGGTGACGAACTCTTAAGATTGCAGACGGAAGCTTTCGGAAAGTTCACCGTTTCTAATCCTATCCACCCGGATGTGTTTCCCGGTGTCAGGAAGATGGAGGCTGAAGTCGTTGCTATGGTATGACTGTGTTGTTGCGAATGATTTGAACCGTGGACTGACATTTTCTAGGTGTTGTCTCTGTTCAACGCGCCAGACGGGGCTTGTGGTGTCTCTACGAGCGGCGGCACGGAATCGATCCTCATGGCCTGCTTGAGCGCAAGGCAAAAGGCATACCATGAGCGGGGCATCACGGAGCCAGAAATGATTCTTCCAGAGACCGCTCATACTGCATTCCGCAAGGCTGGCGAATACTTTAAGATTAAGATCCACCTCGTGGCATGCAAGGCCCCGCAGTACAAGGTGCACCTCCCTTCAGTCTCACGACTTGTCAACCCAAACACAGTTCTTCTGGTTGGATCGGCTCCAAATTTCCCTCATGGAATCATTGACGACATTACCAGCCTTTCACGTATCGCTCACAAGAAGAAGATTCCACTCCATGTAGATTGTTGCCTGGGTTCTTTCCTTGTTCCACTACTATCAAAAGCAGGATTCGAGTCGGAGCCATTCGACTTTAAACTTAAAGGTGTGACGAGCATCAGCTGCGACACGCATAAGTACGGATTCGCGCCCAAAGGAAATAGCACGGTTTTATACCGTTCGGATGAATACCGGAAATACCAGTATTTTATCTCTGCAGATTGGCCTGGTGGTGTTTATGCTTCTCCCAGCATCGCAGGCTCCCGACCCGGCGCCCTGATTGCGGGATGCTGGGCAAGTCTCGTTAGGCAGGGTGAAAACGGTTATATCGATGCCTGTCATAAGATTGTGGGTTCTATGAAGAAGATTGAGGGCGCCATTCGAGAAAAACCCGAATTGAATGCCGACCTCAAGATAGTTGGGCGGCCGCTTGTCTCGGTCGTTGCGTTCTTGTCGAACACGCTCGACATTTACGATATTGCAGACGGCATGGGCGAAAAAGGATGGCATCTCAATGCTTTGCAATCACCTCCGGCCATTCATATTGCTGTGACGTTACCGATTGTTGCGGCTGCTGATAAGCTGATTGCAGACTTGGTAGAAGTAACCGAGGAAGTCAGGGAAAAGGAGAGGAAGAGGATCGCGCAGGGTAAGGGTGCCAAGGGCGCAGT
Organism: Lojkania enalia; assembly: GCA_010094045.1. Classification (NCBI taxonomy): domain Eukaryota; kingdom Fungi; phylum Ascomycota; class Dothideomycetes; order Pleosporales; genus Lojkania; species Lojkania enalia. The sequence continues at coordinate 101,838 of ML986741.1, forward strand.
TAAAGGTGATACGGCGGCCTTGTATGGAGTTGCGGGAAGCTTGCCGAACAAGTCTGTGGTGATGGATCTTGCAAAGGGGTTCTTGGACACGCTATACAAAGCATAATTTATTATTGTCAAGAACGGATTGCTGATTCATCTTTGGCGGTACGCGGTATGTGCGTGATTTCACAGGGCGACCGAGATAATGGTGCAATTTTGACTTGTTCTACATATAAGTGTCTACAACATAAATGGATATGATATGTCTAAGGTGATGCTGTAGGTAGTCTTGCTGCCGTGCGCTCCAAAGGTAATTTCTTCCTCGGTCTCTTCAAATCTGCTTCCGTGACCCCATTTATACCAACCTTTGTAATACCCATGACCGGGGGATCTCCTTTCCTCACAAATTCATACAGCCCAGGCAACTTGTTCCCTGCGAGTCTAAACGCATCTTTCACAACCTGCTCGTGCAGATCCCCTTTAATTTCAAATATAATCTTGCTGACAGCAACCCTACTCGCCCAATGATCGAAACTGCCCTTTCCCGTACCCATACGGCTCTCGTTACCGGAAGTGTAGACGCCAATATTGGCGGCAATACGATGGTAGAGTCGGAACTTCATGCCTCTCAGACGCTTCTTGATGGTCTCCTCGGCGATGCGAAGTTGGGAGGCAGCAATGCGGCGGTCGTGGTCGCGCAGCCGCAGGCCGTAATCTCCCCAGATTACGGTAGTGCCGCGCATGCTGCCACCCGTAGGGACGCGCGGACGACCTTTGCGCGATTTTCGGGACTCGCCAGTCTTGGGGGTGAGCCAGTCTAGGTGGCGGGACGTCGAGGAGAAGGGGCGGATGGAGGGTGCGAGGAACTGAGGGATGCATGGTTGTGGGAGGACTGAGGTATCAGTAGATGTTGCAGAACGCTGGGTAATGGGAATTTTACCTGGTAGTCGAGATGCAGAGAGCGACACCTGGCTCAATTGAGTCGCTAGACTCGACAATATCCTCGGTGGCGGCATGGTGTTGATGCCGTTCACGGGCCCCAATGGCACTGCGGTTGGGAAGTTGAGATGATCTTTTGATGCCAAGCATGTGGGCCTGTACACGCCGTTCCGGTAAAAGCGCGGTCCCGTGACTAAGCGGTTTCGCGATTTCCGTCATCGACGCGTCGTGAGCGCACTATTCACTGTATCCGAGCGGTCCCTCTCTTCATCGTCTACTGCAACGAACACTACAATTGTTGCCACCGTACACCACGAGTGTTTATCATATGTAAAGGGAGCAGGTGTATGACCAAGAATGCCGGCGGATATTAGGAGTTTTTTTGGTGGAGGGTCTAAGGCGAGCCAGGGCAGCCAGGGAAGTCAGAGTACACTGGCAAAGAAAGATGAGGTACGCTACCATTCCTCTTTTAGTTTCAATTGCACTATTCTATATTCACGCACACCATCGCTCTTTTCCAGCAAACACCAATTTCGGCAACAAACATGGCGCCTGGAAAGCTGTTTAGAACTGGCGTTAGACTATTTGACTCCAAAGCTAAGAATAGCACACAGAAACCGGCGCCGAAGAAGCCAGGCCGGAAAAGCAGAGTAGTGGTTGAAGACTCCGATGACGATGATGTCGTGGAGGTCAAGTAAGACAACCGCCAAACTTTTCTAACGTGAAGCTCACATTCGCTAGAGAGACTAAGAAGTCGACGCCGAAGAAGCCGCCGTCAAAGAAGGCGAAACGCGAACCCACACCCGAAGGTGAAGCCGTAAGCACATTAGAATTCTTCAGCAGTAAGAACAAGCCGAAGCGATCGGAGCCTACGAAAACGAGGAAGCCTGCCGAATCTAGCCTGAAGCCAACGCCGGAGAAAACACTGGCAAAAGCAAATGGGAAGACTGCAACACCAGCAGCCAATGGAAAAAGTGTGGGGCGCCCGAAGCCAGCGACACATGCAGAAAAGGATCACGATGAGTTTCCGGACGATCATCTTGATGGGGCCGAGGATATCTTTGCGGATGATTTCAAGGGAACGGCTAGGAGAAGCAAGGACGAATATATAGAAGTTCCGGCCAGTGACGATGATGAATTGCCCATTGCCTTACCACGCCGCGCCACGCCGAAGAAACCCACCAAGCAGCAGAAGAAGCTCCAGGACGATGATGACTTCGATCCCGAGGATGATGATGTTGATATGAAGGATGTTGAGGCACAGTATGATTTGGTCGAGCCAGATGAAGAGAGAGCGTCTAAGAGCAAACCGAAGAAGAGTAGAGGAGTCAGTCGGAAACGCAAGACACCTGAGTTGGACGAAGATGGAGAAGAAGAAAAGCCAAAAAGAGGCCGGCCAAAGAAGGCGACGGAAACCAATTCGCCGGCGAAAAAGAAGGTTAAAAAGGAGGATGCTGAGGACGCCAACGTCCAGGCAATTTATGATAGCATCCAAACTGTTCGTGCACCCACACCACCCCCGAAGGACCCCGATGCCAAGTTCAATTGGAGGGCAAATATGGGACGCGGAGAAGCAGCACCGACTGGTGATGACCTAGAGATGCCTTCGGGTTCTGAAGCCTGCCTTGCTGGTCTCAATTTCGTCTTCACTGGCGTCCTACAGCACTGGGGTCGGACACAGGCTCAGGAGCTTGTCAAGCGTCATGGGGGCAAAGTCACTATGGCTCCGAGTAGGAACACCAACTTTGTTGTCTTAGGAACCGAGGCCGGCCCCAGCAAGCTGGAGAAGATTAGAGTGATGAAGATTAAGACGATTGACGAGCATGGCTTGATTGACCTCATCAGTAAGCTCTCGGCAAGCGGACACGTCGGGGATTCCAAGGCGCAGGCGGCCTATAAAGAGAAGCAGCGGAAAGAAGAGGAAAATATCAAGAAACAGGCTGCAGAGATTGACGAGCAGGAGCGTCGGTTGAAAGCGCACAAAGTATCGGCAGATAGCAAGGCTGCCTCCGCTGCTCTAGCTGCTGCTAACAATACCGCAGATCCTGTTGTGGACTCCCGGTTATGGACAACCAAGTATGCTCCGACGTCTATCAACCAAATCTGCGGTAATAAGTCAACGGTCGAGAAGCTGCAGCGGTGGTTGCAGAGGTTTCCAAAGAGCCAGAAGACTGGCTTCAAACTGGCGGGTCCGGACGGCAGCGGCGTTTTTAGAGCAGTTATGCTTCACGGTCCTCCTGGTATTGGCAAAACGACAGCAGCACATTTGGTCGCGAAGCTAGAGGGCTATGACATTGTGGAGAGTAATGCTAGCGACACGAGAAGCAAGAAACTAGTCGAAGAAGGGTTGAGGGGTGTGCTCAGCACAACTTCCTTGCATGGCTACTTTGCTGGAGACGGCAAGAAAGTCGAAGCATCCAAGAAGAAGCTGGTCTTGATCATGGACGAAGTCGACGGCATGTCTGCTGGAGATCGCGGTGGCGTCGGAGCGCTCGCCGCAGTGTGCAAGAAGTCCGAGATCCCCATGATTTTGATTTGCAATGAGCGGCGACAGCCAAAGATGAAGCCTTTTGACTATGTCACCTACGACCTTCCCTTCCGGCGGCCAACGGTAGACCAAATCCGCTCTCGCATCATGACTATTGTATACAGGGAAGGGTTGAAGATGCCGGCTCCGGTTATCAACGCTTTGATCGAAGGAAGTCATGCTGATATTCGTCAAGTCGTCAACATGGTTTCCACCGCCAAGTTAGATCAGGAGGCAATGGATTTTAGCAAAGGAAGGGAGATGTCCAAGGCTTGGGAAAAGCATATCATTCTGAAGCCATGGGACATTACGTCAAAAATTCTTGGCGGTGGGATGTTTGCTCCTAGCAGCAAAGCAACCTTAAACGACAAGATTGAGCTTTACTTCAATGATCACGAATTCAGTCCCTTGATGCTTCAAGAGAATTATCTTGGCACGAATCCAATTCTGGCTTTGCAATACGGGGGCAAAGAGAAGAATCTGAAGATGATGGAACTGGTCTCTGAGGCGGCTGATAGCATTAGCGACGGGGATCTTGTGGATCGCATGATTCACGGCTCTGAGCAGCATTGGAGCTTGATGCCGACTCACGCAGTGTTTAGCTTTGTCCGGCCTGCGAGCTTCGTCGCTGGTAGCATGGCTGGTCACCAGACTAGGTTCACATCCTGGCTTGGCAAGAATAGCAGCCAACAAAAGCTGACTCGCATGATTAAAGAGATCCAAGGTCACATGCGCTTGCGTTCTTCAGGAGACAGGCACGAGATTCGACAACAGTACATTCCCGTCCTCTGGGCTGAGATGGTGAAGAAACTGGAAGAGGAAGGCAAGGAGGCTGTTCCCGAGATCATTGAGCTCATGGACAGTTATTTCCTGACAAAGGACGATTTTGATGCGATTATGGAGCTCGGGGTTGGACGTATGGATCAGGAGAAGGTTAAGATTCAGACGCAGGCCAAGGCAACTTTTACTCGATTGTAAGCCCCCCGTCCGATCTCTAACCCTTGAACTAGCTAATCGATCTGTTAGATACAATCTACAATCGCACCCTCTACCTTTTATGAAAGCGAGCAATGTTATCGCACCGAGGAAAGCTACAAAGGAAAAGCCTGATCTTGAAGAAGCTATCGACGAGTCTGACGAAGAAGAGGTCGTCGAGGAGATCAAAGAAGATGATGAGGACGTCGATATAAGTAAGGATAAGTACGTCAAACAGCCCAAGAAGAAGGGCGCTGCGAAGAAGTCGCAATCGTCAATACCCAAAGGAAAAAAGCGAGCAGCTGAGGACGATGACGATGACGATGACGAGAGCGAGGAAGACGTTAAGCCGAAACGTCGGAGTAAGGGAAAAGCCGCTACGGGCAGAGGCCGTGGAAAGAAAGCTTGAGGTAACTGCATTGGATACTTCAGAGGCAGTAACCTCGCGGGGAGTTTTGCTTTGCATGCATAAATTTGGCATTGCACGGAGGTTTTTCTGGGTATTCATTGATTTCTCCAGATAGCCTGCAGCATTGTAATAATGAATTTCCTCCTTCGGTGTAGGTCCATTTCCCTTTCCCGCTCTTGGGCTGTGAGTTCTGTGTCTTCACTATCAAACCATGTCTTTATAACATCCACCACTGCGTTTTGGTGATGATAGATCATCACTGTGGCAACCCATTTTACTTACAAGTTCCTTTTCCCTCAACACCAATCTCACATTCACGCATAACAACCTCACAATTATTTAGCACTCCGGAAGGGCTTTGAACCTGGCAAACATTGCTTGAATCAAAGGTAAATAACTCTATCATTTCCTTTAGGGAGATTGCCACTCCTACCATTGCGCTGCCCTGTTTGTTTCTGTTTTGTTATGGATGGACTCATTGCAGGTGATCACGGATATGGAGACGCGTTTGGGATATCCCACGTCACCGAGACTTGAGGGGATATCTGATTCCGCATTCAACAGTGTTGATCGACAGTTAACACAGAGAGCTAATCACAGCCATTAAGCGTCCATAGGAATATGGATCAAGGCGGGGATACCGCCTTCGGGGCTTTGGGAGGTAAGAATATCTAACTTTTCCTTTTCATCCAAGACACATGAGATGCTTACTGGGGAATACCGAAGGGCCCTCACCGCTCCAAGATCAAGGTAAAAGCGAATCCGAGCCAAACAATAGTCACAGTCGAGCTAACCTAAATAAAAGCCCTCCAGCCCATCACCACCATCTTTGCCGGCGTCGAGCCGGTAAACGTCAGCACACAGTGCCCTGCCCTGCGTCGTTCGCAGGTCAAAGACAATCTCAGGGCAGAGTGGTTGGCGATTCAACCGCGCACCTATACCTTCACTTCACCTCAGCAAATCCCACTATTCCAACGCACTACGACCGGAAACATAGATCCCTTCATACTCGACCAGATGCAACAACCCCCCAGCACTCGTACCTTCATGGCTCCTCACCAAGCATCTCATCCAGTCCCTCAAGACCAAGAAATCCGACCCAGCACGCCCGCCTCACTATCCAACATGGCAAACTTCGACCCAGATCGTATCTTTCGCTGGTGCCACACCGCCACTACCATCGACCAGTCGCTGCTCCTCTCACCTCTCACGCCCCGTCCCTTCACCGACGCGGAACTAGGCTTCAAGTACATGGACCGTAGCACCTCGTCCTCGAGTCTCGAGATGCCGTATCGAGTCTCCGATACCCATTCTCCGCAAGAGGGACCTGAGAAGCTGTATCCAATCGGTCCGCCGACGCCGATGGGGAGCATGGATGCACCAGCTTTCGTCCCACTTGCGGCGATGTATCGTGCGCAGGAGCAGGTGCGATGTGGTGTTGATCTTCCGCCGCTCATGGTGCCAGAAGTGTATAGGGAAGGTGGGAAAGTGGTTGGGGGACCGAGACTAATTGCTAGTGGTCTGGAGAAGATTGATGGGGATCTGATCAAGGTATGTCTTCTATTCCAGAACACGGTTCCTCTCGTAGGATATATGATAGAATAATGCTTGTGTTTTTATACAGAAACCCAAGCCAAGCCAATGTATCGAGCACGCCATCCTCAACGCCCGCACTGAGCCCCAGCACCTCTTCACCACACAAGGCCTCGTCGCTACGTTGGCGAAGATCTTCGGCCCGGCACATATCCCCGACGACGTCCTTGTTGCGCTGCCAAACCCGCCTTCTTCGCCACTAATGGATTCTGGAGACCCGCCACCGATGAATGGAAATGCGGCCCAGCACGTCTGCGCGCTCACGCGAAAGGACATGGATTATTTGGCCTCGTATATTACGACGCTGATCTCGCGTTTGAACACTACTACCGCGACTTTGGAAGAGGAGCTTGAGGATGCCGAGGTCGATAAGGCGGCGTTGCAAGTGCAGGTCAATCGCTTTATGGTCACGACGCAGGCCGCGGAGTGTAAGGTGCAGAGACTGCAGGAACTAGTCAGGTACTTAAGTGGGATGGTTGAGGAGGGGAAGAGAGGAGAGGCGACGAAGGTAGTTAGGGAGGCATTTGAGTAGGGAAAGGGCTATTAGAAGTAGGGTTTTTGGTAAGACGCTTTCTCAGGAATTGCAGTGTTTAGGCCACGAGCTGGAGGCGGGAAAGAGTCCGCTGTCTATTTATTATTTTAGAATAATTAAGAAAATATAATTTTTTTTTTTTTTTTTTTAAATTTTTGGTTTTTAGAGTAGTTTGGTCTTAGTAGAAAAAGATGCTTTCCCAGTTTCAGCGTCTTTCGAGTGAATTGTACAGTCCTTGCTTTCTATCCCATCCCAGCCACACACAGATGTGATAGCACGTGACCGGAATGTAGATAGGAACGCGCCAGAGTTGAGAAGTCTGCCTTGTGCGAAGGGCTCTGGAATATGAGGCGAGGTTGTGGTGGCTGTGCCGCACAGGGGGATGTGCACTTTCCACCGCTCTTTCGGGGGGCTCCTATATGTGCTACTCGCCGTCGATCAGGGCGAAGGGGGTAGCACTGGTCGGTAGTGTCACTGCGAAGCGTGCACGACAATGTCACGTACCCGCGTCGACACGGGAGCATGACGCAAGCGACGAGAAAGGTATGGACCGAGGGCAGCACATTGACGATCGACTAGAATCGAGGAAGCAAGAGTCGATAGAAGCCGACTAAGGAGGGGGATGTCTACTTGAACGTCCAGGCATTCAAGGAATGTTTGGAGGTGTGCTGGCGTAGTGGCGACTTGCGACGACGTCGTTCCAGAGTGGAAGAGCAGGGCTAGCCTCGAGGCAAAGTAGCGGTGATGGGTGTAGGAACGGCTGCGAGCTGCCCCCAATCAAGACAGACGGTGGCGGCGGGAACGGGGCTTTAGGGCTGCACGGCAAGCCGAACCCGCCGCTTGGGGAACTGGAGGGTCCTAAGGGCTGAGGTCAACCTGCAGCGTCGAATGTGGGCTGCACACCTCCGCTGCTATCACTACGGCTTTTGCGCATGATGTGATTGAGCATATCTTCCCCTCAGAACCGAATCCGCCTCTCCCCCTTCTTCTTCTTCTTCTTCTTCTTCTTCTTCTCCTCCCGCCGTGCAATCCTTTGTCCCCATTGCGCACCCGCTACTCTCGTGTCTCCGCCATCTATGCGCGCCGGTCGCTCGCCTGACCTAAGTCACTGACCATTATCGTCATAGTGCAGTGTATGGCTTACTACGACCGACTCCCGCAGCGTCACAACACCTACTATTCAAGGTCTCGAGACCCAGGCGCTTACAAAAGGCATGCCTCTTCTACTTCGCCCAGCCCCGCGGCCAATCTAACCGCCATGACGTACAGTTTCGACCGGAACAGCTATTCGTCGTCGTCGTCGTACTCGAGTCCCTCGTCCTCCTACGAGCCCCGCGCGGCACAGCGCCCGCGACCTCCGCCCCTCCCCACACGATCCTCCGCCTACGCTTATTCGTACCGGCCCGGCGCCCGCAATATTGACAAATGGCCGCCGTCGCCCAGCGTCGAGGACGAGGCCGACTCGCTCGCTCGCGAGTTCCCGTCGCATCTGGCAGACCAAGACGAAGATGCTCCGTCCAGCGACGAGGCAAAATCGCGGGGTACTGTCGACCAATATCCCATCATCGAGGAGGTCGAGCAGCCCAACGTCACACTGCAAGACAGCGATGAGAGGCGGTTCGTCTTGGTCTCGGATCCCAGTGCAGATATCAACTCTCATTCGACCGCGCGAGACCGGAGGAAAAGCTTCGCCGAGCGTGGGAACATGCACAACCTCAACACTGCTGTAGACGACCCGCCCGTATTCACGAAGCGCGTATCCACTCCCTATGCCTACACAAAGCCCCAAAAGGAGTCCACTCTCCCCTCATCTGGAGACTACTTCCTATCGCCGGAGTCCATTACACCTTCATCATCGAGCATTCCGAGGTCCGTTCCGAACAGAGACACATGGGAGCACCGTCATCGGAACCCAGAGCCGTTGAAGAATGCGCATACCCGCTCCGATTCGCTCACACAATCGCCGCGAACAAGTAAAAATGATATGTTCGATGACACTGATACCGACACCGAGGACACTACCCACCTCCGAACCGCTCGGAAACCAGCTCGGTACAGCTTCGTGAAGAGTGATTTTCAAAAGGAGCATCTCAGAACAAGTGTGTTAGATTCTCAGAGCAAGACGGACAAAAGAGGCTCCGAACACCGCCCGTCGTCGCCATCACCTACTCGCGCTCCGTACGATAGTCCTTCCAGCTCGTCCAAGAGTAATAGCCCCGCGTCACAGTCACCGCGGTCTTCAGCGGCTCACTTGAACAATGACGGTTCATCGCGACACAAGTCCCGTAGCAGGCCAAGTCCAATCGACTCGAAGTCAAGAACACCCCCGGAGTCCCGTCCTGCATCTCCGCTCCCCTTCCGCCCTAGCTCCCCGCTACGCCACGAGCACCGACACGAACACCCTCCTCCTCCTCCGTCACCAACGCGCTCACCACAGCTCCGCCCAAGGAAGCCAGCAGACTCTCCCCCCTCGTCTCGGCCGTCTTCCAGAGCAGGAGGGAGACCTACATCGCCCCTCTCTTTCTCCGAGAAATCTCACTCTAGCCGTGTACCTATTACCGAAGCAGATTGGCATTCTACATACCCTCCGGCTACATCCAATGACAGGCCAAGACCGCCTACACGCTATCCTAGACACGAAACTATGCCCATCTCGATGCCTCAAATTAATGTCAAGTCCCCCTCTCCTGCACGGCTCGATAAAAATAGAAACAACAGTCCACTCCCTTATCCAGCGGATGATAAGCCGGCCGAAGTATATATGCCACCGGAAGAGGCGTTTCAATTCGACCATTCTCTCAAATCTCCCTCTCTGAGTAGCAGTTTCCGACAGCCCAATCCTAGCTCCCCGAAGTTGTCGAGCTCCCCCAACTTTAGCTCTCCTCGCCATTCGCAGTCTTCTCTCCGCCCTTCCGTGCCCAACCGGCACACCACCGCTGATGATGTCCCGCGTGTGCAAAGGGTGCGGTCCAATTCTATCAGATCTCAATCAAGCAATGACGGACGACGGAGCGAAAGAAGACTAGCCCCGCCAACTCTTGACAAGCCTCTCCCCTCATGTCCAAGGAGTGAACCTTCTGCCAAGCATGATACATGGTATACGCTCCAGGACTGCCTCAATTTTGACATCTGCCCGACATGTTATCATGAGGTATTTGCCGAGACAACATTCGCACCGTTCTTCCATCTCAAAAGGGAAAACAACCGATCAATTGAGCGATTCTGCGACTTTAGCTCGCCCTGGATGCGCCTAGCGTGGTTACTGACAGTTAGGCAACAACGACCAGGCCCCGACCTTCTCTATGCATTGGCAAGAATCATAGAAGAGGAGAAGTCATGCCCCAAAGATAGGGAACTTACGAATGGAGTGTGGTACGGGATCCCGGACCCCCGCGACGGCATCCACATCACCAATTTCACCGTCTGCCCCCGCGACTTCCGATTCCTCGAGGCCCTCTTCCCGTCCGTCCGCGGATACTTTGCTAGGATACCTCCCGCAGACCAATCGCGCATGTCACGCCAACAATCGTGCTCGCTCCGTGTCACATCGCGCCGGTATCCAAAGTATCTAGACCTCCTGGTCGACCTGGACGAGGATGCGCGACTCCGTAGACAGCCCATCAACCTCGAGCCCTTCATCCAACTGGCGCGGTCCAACGCCTTCAAAAGCGAGTGCCGCCGTGACACATCGCTCTACAACAAACCGTGGCACTTCATCCCGCAGCTCCCCGAGTTCACCGTCTGCGAGGAATGCTACGACGAGCTCGTCTGGCCGGCCATGCAGAAGCGAAGCAAAATTGCGAACCTGTTCAGTCGCACCGTCATGTTGGTGCCCGGCGAGGATCAGGAGGGTACGAGCTGCTGTCTCTACTCGGGACGCATGCGTAGAGTCTGGGAAGAGTGTGTTGCGAATGAGGATTTTAGGTTCTTGAGGAACAAAGCATTAGAGAGGAAGGAGGTGGAGAGGAGGTTGAAGAGGGAGGGTGATGAGTGGAGGGGCTATTTGAATAGATTGGGGGGTTTTAAAGTTGGCGGGTTAGAGGCAGAGAGGGCGAGGGAGATGATTGGGGAGGTGGAGGAGGAGTGGAGGGAGTGGGAGTAGATGTAGGTTGGTGGTGGGAAGTGTATAGGAGACGGGGGTTTGGTTAGAAAAAGTTTATGGATATGAATGAATGTATGAACTTTAGGACTAATAGGTTTATTGTTTTTTTTTTTTTTCTCCCATATGTGGGCTCGCTGGTAACACACGCTTGTGTGTTTGATATGTG
>ML986742.1:15832-84225 GCA_010094045.1 Lojkania enalia
CTAGTCCTATATTATTTAAATAATAACTTAAGCGGCTATACTAAACGTTATTAAAGGCTAGAAGTAGGTTATATTACTAGACTCTCTAGAGTTGATTAACATATTATTATAAGAAAACTAAGCCTCCTTTATATAGGAACGTATACTTTTACCCTATAAGTATTAGATAGAGAATAGACTACTCCTCTATAATAATTACTTATATATTCTATTAGATTCAGGCCTTTATACGCAACTTATATAAGAAGCTTATAATTAAGTATCTTCCGCACACTTAAACGCTACTAAAACCTATTAGTTACTATCCTAGAAGTACTACTAGAAGGGTATAGAGGCTACTTACAAACAATATATACAGAATTACATCCTATACTATAAAGCTTATCCAATATAAACCTAAACCCCAGGTTTTATCTACCTACTTCCTATACTAAATTAACTAATATAGTATCTATATATTAACTTTAAGGATTTTTCTATAGATAAGTCTAGATATAATTAGATTATAGTAGTAATTAATCGCCTATCTAAATAAGTAGTATCTATTCCCTACTATTATATAATTAACGCACGGGGAATAGCCGAATTATTTATTTAATAGGTGTACTACTTTAGCTATATACCCGAAACTATTATTTTAGACTAAAAACCTTAGTTTATATCTAGTTTCTAGTCTAAATTCTATTATATTTTAAGCGTAAAGATTAAACTATCTACTATTTATTATAAAGAGACTAATAGATAGATAGAAATTATAAATAAGTACATCGATTAGAGACTGCGCCCTTTTATATCCTTCTACTAGAACAACTAGAGTTCTCTATTACCTATAATTAACTAAGTATAAGCAACTCTGCTCTATACAACTATTAGAATATCTCTATATTAGATCCTATATAAATTTAAGCCCTATTAGAGTTAGGATTAGAAATATTCTATTAATTCTATTACTATAATAGATAAATTAAATTATAAGAACGTCTTAGCTCTAGTAACTTATATATATATAGTCTAGGAAACTATAAAGGCTAATATTAAGAAGGCTTAGGATTGTATATAATCTATTATTAACTATTACTAGTAACTAATTAATTAGTAGATTAGTAATATAGTCTACCTAAATACTAAGAATCTTATAGTCTAAAGACCGAGCCGAAAGCTATCTAATTAATAGAAGGGCCCTTTTAAAGTACTAGAATAGGTTAGAAACTTATACTATCTATAGCTACCCCTAGAGTTGAGAATATATAATATCTTCGTACTAAACCTACTATATAAGAACCCTTAGGACCTTCTACTAGGATAAGAAGCTCCGAAACCACCCGCTATCGCTATTAAAGGGGTAGAAGAATAGGAGGTTAAGGAAATACTGGCTAGTAAGCTATATTATAAGACCCTTAAATACCGTATAAAATAGGTAGGATATAATCTTAACCCGGTTTAGTATAAAGCCTTAAATTTTATAGGTTCGCTTTATAAGCTAAAAGCTTTTTATAATAAGTATCTAAATTAGTTAGGACCTCTAAAAGCCCTAATTAAATAGATTAAAATATATAAGGATAGTATAGAGAATATAGATTATCTGGTAGATAATAATATATAAGAGTTAAGTAGTAGATTTAAAAACTAAAGTATAAGCCCGAAATTACTCCTCTATAGAATTTGGAGGGTCTAATAGCAGGCTGTCGGATACCTCTCTAGTCTTCTCCTCCTCTACTCTTCTTCCCCTTCTTTCCTTCCAGACTCTCCCTAAACCTCTCCTATCTTATTTTTAGCTACTTAAGAGCGCTGCAATATCAGCCTAAAGGCTAGATATTAGAGCCTTTAGGGCTAAAACCTAATAGAGTAACTTAGTACTCTAGTAGAATAAAGCTACCTAGATACTAGCTGTAGAAAGGCTATTTTTCTAACTCTTTATAACCTAGGCTATAAGTGCTAAACTATAAGTAGACTTTAAAATAGCTTTAAAGGCTACCTTTTTATCCTTTTTATCCCTTACGTATCGGACTACTATTTATAGTTTAAGATAGCCCCAGAGGATTAGAAACTCCTCTTTATAGTAGAAGGGGATCTATAAGTACGTTAGTAGTAAATATTCTACTAGTATTAGATACGATTCGTACAGGGTTATACTTTTTATTTTATAAGGTGTAATACTTACATTTTTTTAATCTTAGGGACTGAAAGGTAAATATTACGCGCTGCCCGCAGGCGAGTATATATATAGCTTAAAGGTAGATAACCTAGAAAGCCTCTAAAGAAGCTTTAGAAGGTAGGCGGAGTAGTATATTAATTAATTTTTTCTAAGAGGCGTTAGTAATACTTTAATAATTAACAGTTCTAGAGACGCGTAATAATATATATAGAGTAGAAGTTGTTATTTAGTTAAGGAAGCTTAGTTAACAACAACCTAGCGATATATTAAGGCTAGCAAACACTTGTTACTATACGCGACGAAATTGTAATATTAATAAACTGTTATAATAGTAGTTACCAGCTAATATATAGGTTAATCATACTTACTATAAAAAAAACCTTACTTAATATTACGTTAATAAACGCATCTCTATAAGTAACCGCGTGTATTAGCTCTTACCGGTAAATACCTCCTTAAAGAAATTTCTTTATACTGGAACCCATCTATAACAGCCCCGATTCCCTCCCGAACTAGCGCAGATAGGGACTATCAGCCTACGAGGAGGGGGGTAGTATAACAATGCAAAGAAATCGTTCTACGAAAAGCTTTATATACAACCTTATCCCAAAGCTTTTCGCTTATCTTATCCTACCCCTGGTTCTACCCCTTTTCCCTTCCGTATATAGTTGCACACTCCCTCATAAGTAGCTTGGTAGTTCTTCTATATCCTTTCGTACAAGGCCTATAGGTGTCAATGGAATTCCTAGGTCCCTGAACCCCCACGCACTCCCATATGCCTCTGAGTGGATTCGTGCCGCATTCGGACCCATTGTCTTGCCTGCGCCGTTACACGCAGCTAACAGTTTATCTGCTATATCTACTACCTTATATAGCTAGGGCGCCAATCCCCGTAAATCTAGGTTAAAGGTATATCGTGTAATCGTCTACTCTTCGGTTACAGTCAACTTTTAGCAGTTTAGACGGTAATTAGTGCGCGCGAGGGTTCCTTTATATCTCTACTAGAGAGTTGGTCGCGGTACACTAAACGCGTCAGCAGCAGCTCGTAGGCTTTAGAATTGGCCAGCTTCGTACTCTTAAAGGGCAAACTTAATTCTGCCTTCTTGCTGAGTATTATCTCTTTATAGGCGTTGAGGCATTGCGCATTGTAGTTGTCGTGTTCGCTGCCAAGAAATTTTGGCTCACTCGATGGGGTGGCTCACTCGACAGTGCTTTACGTTATTTCAGAATTCATTAGTATTTAGCTGTGCTACTGCGTTGGGATGAGAGTCACATATGGATGGCACGCCAGTAGAGCATTCAAGACCAATACAAATTACACCTATCGATATGAAATATAACGTCCAAACAACGCCAGAACCTTTAAGTCTTATTACAGTTTGATCTACCTACGAGATATAATGAATTTGAGATAAATAAAGCTACTAGATCACGCAAATAAGCCATTCAAACTCAGTGATTCATCATCTTGTCCGCAAATGTATAGATTTATTCAAATACCGTTTGAATTATACACTAGTTTCAGCCTTTGATCTCACTCTATGTCTTAGGAGCCCTTACGTTTGAAGCTAATAGCTCCCGGGTAGACCCTTCAGGTGCTAATTCGTGCCTGATGACAGCAAAATTCGTCCCTTCAAGCGAGTGAGAGCACGACTAGCCAGCAAAGCGACAATTTTGGGCCGGAGCAGGCGTACCGTACGCAATTAAAGCGGCAATAGCGACTACAGCAATAATCAGTGTGAATATCATAGAGCGAGAGGCAGACTGCGTGCGGTCGAAGCGGAATGCCGGGAAATAGCAAATGAAATGATGAGCACGCAGAAAATGTTATACTTTGGAGTGTCAAAGTGGTAAAAATTGGTAGAATATAGCTGTTTAAACCGCATATATACTCTAATTTATCTTGCCAACATTTATGTAATCCATTATTTCCTATTTATGTGTTGTAGGTGGGCTTGCGCTGGAGACTTTATCAATGTCGGTATAGCATTATATTTTCTCTGACAGTGCCTTATCCTTCCGAATTCCTCATTCTTTCTTAATTTTAAAAATTTTCCCTCTCCAAAAGTCCCGCGCAGTTAATAGCCTTATTCCATTCCAATCTTCCAACCCCCGCATAACCTGTTTACTCACACATTATTCGGATGCTTGCCGCAGAATGAATGGACCGATTTCCTATCAATGCGTGAGTCTCGGAATATTTGCTCCACGGGTAATCTGACGCTTATCGTAGCAAGAGTCTCCGACCCTGTTCATAATTCCTCCCATCACGATTATAGTACATATGCACGATCTCATCCCAAATCTCATCGAAATATTGGTAAGGTATCGCGTCGGAACCGCACTGAGCAGGGATATTGGTTTCAAGCGTGTTGGTCATAAACACTATCCAGCAGGCAAAAGTGGTAATATAAATATGTAAGGTAGTCTAAGGCAGGACAACAGTCTTATTCCTTTAGACTGTTCTTAATCAAATCTACAAACACCAATTTCACGAGGAAAACAAGAGATTCGAGGATGAAATATCGACGAGTATCTTCCGACGGACACGTCTATCAAAGACTCCACGATGCAAAACATAGAATTGAAGAGGTTGAAGCGGAGGTTTCACGGCTACAGATTCCTGAATCTTGCAGAGCTGGTGAGTGTGAAAGAAAACTGAAGGGCCTGATTGAAAATCTTAAGAAAGAGAGAAAAACACGACATCTATGGGGTGTAGCAATGCTCAGATTCAGAAGAATGGTCGAAGATTTGAACCAATGTGTAAATAAATTTGATGAGATTGAACAGGCTCACCAACGACATTACTTGAATAAATAGTATCATTTCGTAATTGGTGAGTTGGTATGTTCGATAGAGTCGATGGCTGGCATGTAAATTGCAAGGTGGCGTTCAACAGCCAGGCAGAACTTAGTTCTAGGAGTTCTACAAATGAGCAATTGCTCATTTGCAAGGCTTCCCTTACATCATTAGTTAAAAATTTTCGACAAAAGAATAAGTTCTATTTAGCAATGATTGATCCTCTCTTTAACACATTTTAGTTTGACTTGGCATCATCGAATCCCCTGCAGCTCACAAGAGTCTTACTTTCCGCTCTTCTACGTATTTCACTGAATATCAATTCTCTTCCTCTTACATTACTATTTTAACCTCGGGTCACTAGAACACCCTGTATAATCACTACAATGCCGTAGCATATGGATATCGTCAGGAAAGAGGTTCCCACGGACACAATACCCCAAATAAATACATCTACAATGACTTCGGCTGCCAATTTCTGAAGTGGAGAAATCATAGATTCAACGAGATTACCTACAGTCACTATGACTTCAACTACCAAAGTGGGTATCCACATGAATTTGTCAGTGTGAAAGAGTAGTTGATGGATTATACTGAGACGTTCATAAATCCGTGCATGCAAATAGGTGTCTTCGAGAACGATATCCGGATCAAATTGAGTCAATGCACCCAGCTCAACGGACCAGATGATCCCGAAGAGAACGATGACTGTCACGTGTTTCTACTATCCTATTATATTAGCCTATTTTCAGGCCTATATAGTCTCGCCACTGCCAGCTTCTGGCCAGACAGATCACTTATCCTCCTTCAATACATCAATATTTGTCTCAGCAATTGATGCTGCCCTATGCGCGACAATGAAAACGCTAAATGAGATCGACAAATCATTACCAAGAATGGGGTCTCAATAGCGGAGGCATATTAGACAGATATGCCATCAGTAATGAGCAGCATGTTTTCGAGTATAGAGTGACCTCATTCATTACTTTGAAGCATGTTACATACACTATCCTTTCTCAGCCGGCTATTTTAGTCCTACATTACAATGGCTTCTTCAATAGAAAACGGAGAAGTAGAACTTGCTCGGGTTGAGATATTTGTTGTAGGCGAAATCGAACTCTTTAAAACTAAATTCTAACTAGAAACGAATGAGTTGGCATGTCATTCTATTTGTTTTCGTTAAAAAGAAAAGAAAAGAATAATTCTAGTACTATAATATTTGACGCATATTTTAAAACAGATAGCTAGCGTTGACGGGAACAAGGTCTAGCAAAATCTGATATAGTGAGTATATGTACGACTTGTACGCCACTTCCAAACTTCACTGTACATGGCCCTACCTGAAATTTGTACTAGCTTGTAGATCTAGGTATGAGCGTGGTGAGTTGAAAGTGGTGGACGGTATAGTTCTCTAATATAGGATAAATGGATGCCATCAAGTTTCTATATCCAGGCGGGGACATGTAAACAATGGCTGGCTGCTATCATTTGGCCACCACAATCAGGCATCTCCGATATTACTGGGCTGAGGATGTTTTCATTCCTTGGTTTATGGATAATGTGCTTCCATAATTGGCTTCGCTTTTACGCAGTGACATAACTCATATTTAAGCACTCCATCTATGTTTTGAGTCTATTCTAATGCGTCTGTTAAGATACTTTGCTAATAGCCATGTATCTATACCGGCTGCCACCAAGATTCGCTTCAAGTTTCATTGATATATCAGTCCGGGCTAAGTGTGTTCTTCAGCCTTACATGACGATTCACTACAAATGGGGGAGAACCAAGCGACGTTAGCATTCTCTTGCTAGGAGGCGGAGGTTGGACTAACCGCGGACCGACGGCCTTCAATCTATGATGGGGATTTTGGCAAGTCTGCCGAGTCGTATCGGATATCGTCGTACGATATCACGCCGGATATCAGCTGATATACCCTTTCTTATGTACATAAATATGGCCTGCTGGCCATCTTCAATCAAGCAGTTCAGTTCCTCATTTCCCTCCCTGAGAAAAGATTCGCCTCTCACGACACAATCTATGCCTCCGAACACACCAATTATAGTGAAAGCATATAGTAGGCCAATACCACTATTCGGAATGAATATAACTTATACACAATATAAGTAATGTAGTCTTGTGTGTGGGTACGAGGTACGTTAGACCAGTCGGCATTTGACATTGATCACATATGACTGGAGGTGGAATGTACTAGTATCGAGGCGGGTCCTTGGGATAATGCTGTTGCGACAGGAATGTCGCAGAGATATGTTCAGTTTAGAAGAAGAGAGGGGCTAGCCATATCGCAGAACATGTCTTCAACTTATTTCTGTGGTGAGAGGCGAATCTTGTCTCAGGAAGGGAGATGAGGAACTGAACTGCTTGATTGAAGATGGCCGGCAGGCCGTATTTATGTACATAAGAAAGGGTATATCAGCTGCTATCTGGCGTGATTTGATATCGTGCGACAGTATCCGATAACCTGCAACCGGATAACTTGCTCCCGTAGAGTAGTAGGAAATCGTACTCAGTAGACTTGCTAAATCCCTATCATAATTTCTATATTGCCATTTCTCAGCAAGCACAGTATTCTTCAGCCAAACTGTAGAGGTTGGAGAATACCTGAGCTTCGAATCAATGGGGCTTGGAGAACGCTTCTCTTCATTACTATGATAGCTTCGGAATCTCCGTGCTCACCGGAAATTTCCCCTTTAACGCCGTGACCAGAACCGGACTCAAATCCAAGTCTTAGTGTTTGCATGTAGCAGATAAGTGAAAGAAGACCCGAAACGATACATCTTCCGTCTATTCACTCGAAGCCCTAAAATAATCTCCTACACACCTCTGCCCGACAACTTAGGAAGGAAGTGGCCGACATCCTATCGAGTCTGGACAAATCTTCCGAGACTCTGAAGCTGTCTCATAATAACCTCATTGATCCACAAACTAGAGGTAGCGCAAGAGGCTCAACCATAATCACCTAAAATCACTAGAAGACTAGAGGACATAGCAGTGGTCGATCGCCTAATCTTTATAGAAGAGCTATTTAACAAAAGTGGTTCGTATGATTTCTTCCGTCTAAGTTCATCTGGAATATGAGGATTCACTTCGTAGCTGGATCAACAATACTCTCTTCATTAGGTGAATGGCCCGTAAAGCAGAAGACAAGAGTGTGAATCTGTTGAACGAAGGTGTCTCCTGATATCTGTCCGACCTTAAAGTTGATCCGGAATCCATGGTTTGAGACCGGCTATTCTACGAAAATCATTCTGCACAAATTAGATCTGAGTAGCAAGTAATGATGGAGTAGATCCGCTATGATATGCCCTAGGAGGGAGAGGCATAAACGGAGATGATAATGCGGGTAGGAAGCATTGCGGAATTCTAACGTTAAACTACGCAAAAGGGAACCTTGCTTGAACATTGCTGTGTAGAGGCTTTTACCATGTACCCTCCGGCTAGCTTTTAGTTTGGTATATAATACACCTTGTGTGTATCAAAGCTTAAAGCCAAAATCGCTCTTACAGATCACAGATGATACTAGGGTTTTAGGCAGGAAACTAGTCCTAGGACAACGCTTCAAGCCAGCTAGAATTCTTGCGACACGCATCTTTGAATTACATCGTGCAACAATCTTTTATAAAAAATCCTCCTCAATGAACGACCTGTTCTTTGTGGACAAAAACGGTTGCTTAGTCTCCCTGCCTTCCCTGATTGGCTTCAACCATATAAGACTAAACGACCCCAAAGCCTTCGCTGAAGGATCCCGACCTAACCTAGACGTGCAGCGCTACCGGTACTCAAAGTATTCGATTCAAGAAATGCGACGAGGCCAGCGTTTTCGTTCTGCTTTCAGTTACTATAGCCCAAGCCCTGTTTTGTTAGAAATAGGATTCTGGGACACGGTTGTGATTACTACGAATTCTAAGTAAGCCCAGATTCGCGAGAATAGCTGGTGACCCGCAGACTGTCAATCCTAGGGTTCGGGGTTGGTACGATTTATAGAGATGCAGAAGCTGCGCGTTTGAATAGCCCCCTTTGAACGGAACAAGCAAACCAAGAAGGATATCTTCGAGAAGTCCGAGTTGACGGTTGTAGAGCTTTTACGATATTTGGGAGCATAGGGGTACACCTGTCATTGCAGTCTTGCAAAAATAATAGTAATATGTAGTTCCAAGAACTTTCCCAGATTTCTGTGAGAACTGTAAACTCCCATCCTCTTACCTCTCAAAAAGCAAAACAACGGGGCTTGCCAATCCCACCCCTCATCATCGTGTGTATATGGCGGCAAGAATTTCCCTAAACCTCCCTCCAGCATACCAAAGAAACGTCTAAAAAAAAAAGCAAAACAGAGGGACTTTTCACTCCACCCTTAATACTTGGGTGCGTGGGAGTTGCTTGTTCCGGGGTAGGAACGACCGGCTGATGCTTCTAGCTGGAGTTCTCAGTTCAATTTCGCTTCGCTGTTTTTAAACGTGTGCAATAGCTATACAACTGTAATGGTCGTCCACTCGACTACAAAACCAATACCCGATTCTACAGAGCAGAATAACGGATCTTGTGGTGCTACTTTGTAGATCCTAGGTTTGTTGACTACAATAATTTATATAGTAAGTGTTCTGTGCATCGGCCCGTTTTGGGACCTTGGAGTTGCACGTTTTCTCTGCGCTGAGAGACGCAGCCACGGAAAATTCCCCGCCATAACGACGACGAATGGCTTGTCTCTGTTATAATTACATTCGACTATATCATTAATAAAGCGGGCGGAATATATACTAATATTCCTACCGCAACTCTATAGCCTAGACCCGGCCTCTGCTCTCAAACTGCACATGGCACTATTGCAATCATGGCCAAATCCGCAAAACATCATCACATATTCCAGGCCAGATAGTGGACTCCCGTTGAATCCCAGCCCGCCACTCTCCCTATCACCATGCTCCCTTCCGTACTTCAAGGCCAATCTAAAAGGTCTGCGCTGCACTGTGAATCACTCAAAGCAAGCACATACTCGATCCACAAGTAGTGAAACACTCCGCACCTATTAAACTAACCGTTTCATCAATCCCACCCCAAATTTAACAATCGCCAAAACGCTCACGCCTTAGACCCGGTCCAATACATACACACCATCCGATGACGATACGTCCCACCGAAATCGATTCAGCCGGAAGCAATGCAACACTCCCAAAATCCATGCCCCAAACCCACACCTCAACGCCATTTCACGCCCCACCATCTTACATACTCTATCCTATACATACAATACACACATACATCCACCCTCGCGCCTGATCGGTCAGAGCGCCACCGATATAATTGGTCCAGAATGCTTACTGAAAGCCACTAAGTACTGCACTGCACAGCTTCAGATCCCCGCCCATGCTCGATTCAGAAACCATATCCCCATAATCCTAAAGCTAAAGGCTAGGTACATACTGTAGCTGCCTCTATCCGACACTAACCCCCACGCACCTACGCCCACCCATCCACGCACCTAATCTTATCTTATCTACCACAGTGCCTACCCAACCCAAGTACACCGCGTTAGAATAAAGGACAGGGCGTCCGCGTGGTCGACAAGGTAGGGTACGCGTGCCACATTCCATATATAGTACGCACCTTGCTCCCTTCACATGAATAGCATCTCGGCTTCGGAACTAGAGCTTATCCGGCACCACAACGCGTGCAGTCAGATACATATGTACGCACAAATCAATGATGTGTAAAACAGAGACACTAGGAACTCAATTTCTAGCGTAAAGCAAACTACTACCTATTACAATTCTAATCAAATCCAACCGATCAACTCACCTGCAAATCCTTCACAATAGTCCACAACTGTTGATTACATAGTCGCCCCAGCCGCGGTAGTCCCATCGGCATCTAGCACCGCCGCCTCATCATCGTCCTTGGGCTTCACCAGCTTGATGCTAACCTCCGCGTCCTGCGAATACACTCTCAGGCCTAGGACGCAAATGGCATTCCATGGGTTCTGCTTGTTGTCCTGTGCCGGCGGCGGAGGCGGAGGTGGAGGCGGAGGTAGAATATCACCCCCGAACATCTCTGGCTCGGCGCCAAGGGCGAATATCGGCGGTTGAGGAGCGTGTGGCGCCGAGTCTTCTCCAGGCTCAGGAGTCCTTTGAGCTTCATCTGTGCCGTCGGCGTCGTCTTTGGCCTCGATTTTTGTCTCGGGCTTCGGCTCAGGCTCGGTATCTGCCCTTTCCACCTCTTCTACCTTTTCTGGCGTGGTTTCGATAGGCTTCGCTAAATTGGGACCTTCGGGTTTTACTTCCTCAGTCTGGGTTCCTTCGGTTTTCTCTTCCCTCTTGTCAGAGTTCTCCTTCTCAGCCTTCTCCTTATCCTCACGTTCCCGCTTCTCCTTCTTCCACTGTTCAAATTCAGCCTTCTCTTTCTCAGCTTCCTCTTTCTCCTTTCGTTTCTTCTCCTTAGCCTCCTTTTCCTTTTCCTCCTTCTTCTTCTTTTCCTCGTCGCTCAATTCGAGCACCCCCTTTGCATTCGCAATATCGTAGTTGAGGCCAATCTGCCTCAATTTCTGAGGATTCTTATCTGCCAGCTTGGTCACAACATCAACCACTTCTAGCGCATCTGAATCCTTGGAGGCCACAATTTTGGGGACGACCTCGTATTTTCCAGGCTCGAGATCAACTTCTGCGCTGATGCTGCGATTCCCAAACCAGGCACCACGAGCGCGGACAATGTGGTCGCCTATCGGAGACCCTTCCTCTTGCAAGAGGAAATGCAAATCGAAATGGTATTTTCCCTCGAGGCCGTGGAAATAGCGGTCATCCAGCTATGCAGATTAGCAGCTTTTCCATCAGTTTGAAAATATGGAGCCTACCTGGCACAATACGAAGACTGTTGGTCCTGCCTTCTTAATCTCTACTACAAACTTTGTGGTTAGATATCCAGTCACCCAGCCAACACTTACGCTGGTCCATTGTTGAACAACGGTCCATTTCTCATCAAAGAGACGCGTTCTGTCAAGTAATTGGAACCTTGCTCGTAGATCATCATAAGACATCCAAAAAAGGCCGTCGTCACCGAAGCGGTAGTCCAGCTTCTTCATCCAGTACGGAGTCCACTCCTTTGAACCGTCAGACCAGGCGCCATTCCATTCGCCGATTTCTCCTCGAATTCGTTCGCCCCAAGGGTTTCTGATAATGTAAGTTACCGCGTGTTCGGCTGTCCTACATTGCTCACCTAATAAGTACAAGCCTGTGTTTTTTGCCTTCCTCATCTTCTTCTTCGACTGCTTTGATGACAGAATAAGCATGGCTTAGAGCGAGCCCTCGTCGGGCCATGGTATCGTCACCATAGTCGCCTGGCGATGAGGCAGAAAATAGGAATTGTTTGTTCACTTCGAGCAGCTCCTTCCACAGACGCTCCTTGCTAAGAATGCGGTTCGTCAGAACCTTCGTTGTGACCCCTCCGGTCAAATCTTCGACAGCTTCTCCAGATATGCCCCCTGAAATAGCATCATAATCACCGTGGACCTTGGCGTATGCCTTTTCAAGTAACGGAAGCCACGTCTCATTCGGATCAACACAGGATGCAAAGTAAAGTGCGTCCGAGCCAGTTTGCTTGTTCTTCCTGTATTTCTTCTCCTTAGTTCCGTTAGGGTCATAGGTGTCGCCCAACGCATCGAAGTCTTTTGCTGCTAGATAGAGATTGTCGTCAACGACAGTGTGAATCCATTCGCCATCTCTGTAAAAGACGAACCCATAAACACCGCATTCTTCATCCCTTTCTACACAAACTTTATCCATCAACTGTGGATCGCTGCAGATAGTGGCTACCGCGGCAAGGAACCAGCAATCGCCATTTGCTCCTTGCCGAACATCGGAACTCGAGTACCCGTCCACCGTGAAGGACGGCTTCTCAAAGATCCAGTCAATGCGATGCACGGATTGAGGGCCGCCATCATCGTCATGGACGTTGTTATCCAGGACCCGCGCAACACTATTTAAGTCCACGGCTACCGGATTAACAAGCATATTACAGTCGGCAAGAGTAGCCAGAGCGCTGCTTAGAGCATCGGGGCTGACCGTGCTCCCCCTCCTAGGATGATCGTAGTATGAATCCATCAAGCCTTCTAGGCAATTGTTGCTATAACCTAGGTCCTCCTCAATATCAAAGTCCGGATCGGTGAACTTCTCGTTCGTTCTTTGACATTCTCGGACAATGCGTTTGACGCGAGCTCGGCACTCGTCTGCAGCAGCCTGGTAAGATTCCGCTGCATTTTTGCCCTTGGAAGGACCGGGTTTGCGTTGGGGAGGGAGCAGGTTTGCATAGAGGCTCGAGGGAAAGATGTTGGTCACTTTGCCTGGTTTCTTGGTGATAAGATTCTCCCAGAAATCGTTCATGGCCTGTTGGGGGTCTTTCGAGTCGTCATCGCCAGATATAGAAGCCATATTCATGCGTCTGAGAAGGAAAGCTGTACGAGAAGCTGAGGTACGTCGGGGGAGGGGCTTTTGGACAAGACGGGCCTGAGACACGTTAATATGACCTTGTTGCTAATGGACGGAATAGTCCTTTATCTTGATCAGGGGGGAAAGGCTTACACAAATGGCGTCTTGCAGGGAGCGGTTGAGCAGAGGAAGTGTGAGGCTGACATGCAGAGCGCTTCGTTATATTCATCGACGTCGGCGTTTGGGGGCCAAAATGGCTCCGAGTATCATTAACTGCTTTTGGGCCGTATGCGCCTGAATTGAAAGGCCATCCAGCGGTTTGATTGATTATGGCGACGCAAACTGAGGCCTGCGGAGTAGCGATACAACTGCTGCTGCCGCCTCAGGAGACATCGATGTGTGGCTCATGGCGTAGGTGGTAGGCTGAGTGGAGTGAGTGGCATGGGGCCCATGCGTGGCGTGGTAGATATAGTTCGAGGGCCAGATTGGGAACTGCACACTTAAGAGGTACACGAAGAGATGCGAGGGAGAAAGAACGCCCGTCGGTGTG
Organism: Lojkania enalia; assembly: GCA_010094045.1. Classification (NCBI taxonomy): domain Eukaryota; kingdom Fungi; phylum Ascomycota; class Dothideomycetes; order Pleosporales; genus Lojkania; species Lojkania enalia. The sequence continues at coordinate 29,767 of ML986742.1, forward strand.
CATGCCAAAGGCCAAAGCAATTGTCAGGTACAAAATTCAACTGCATCACAGAACCGAATGATCGTACCTTGGTAGGAATGTTGGAAGCGTCAAGGATGCGTCAGGGGCCGTGCGCTTGTGTTGCGGGGCTATCCCAAAAGGGAAGCCGCCCTGGCCTTCAACACCAGCCGTCTATATTTGCTATTTTAAACCGAACCACCTCCCCCCATCACACTATGCTTCTAGACGCTCTAATCGACGCTATGGACCCCTCCTCTGTGAGGTTCAGCTTCTCAATGTCCGCATCCACTAGAGCACAGCTAGCATCGCGCATCCCTTTTGTAGTAAGCTCAGCTTCGTGCCCCGCATTTCCACCGGCGAGGCTGATTTTCCGTGTAAGCCATCACTGGGATGCTCAGTAATCCCATTAGGGTGAAGATGCACGGAGACGGGCGCCCCCGGACCGTACCAGTCTGGCTTGCCGACTCCTCACCGGTCAGCTTCGGGGCTCGGCAACGATCAATGCAAGTCCTGCTCGAAACTCTCAGCTGCATGGGAGAATGCTGGGTGGATGGGCGGAAGGAAGTAGGCGCATCCTCCAAGCGGCTCGGCTTCGCTTTCACGGGCATTCCGGAAACGGCGGGAGCAGCTGGGTCGTTCGATGAGACGCCTGGGACTGCTCGGAAGTTGCCATTTTGTAATGGGATTTGATTGAGCAGTATTCGCGAGCTAAAGCCGACGGTACGCATACAAGGGTCCTTGTCATGGCCAACATCAAATATGTAATACGGGCGGGCGGTCTCCAAAGTCAAACAAGGCCTCACGACGGTGGGAGATTGGTACCGTGACTTGCATGGCTGTAATGGGAAAGTCGACGTGTGACGAGAATATAGGAGTCGCCGTTCCTGTCGACAAGCGCCATCAAGGCCGGGTGGCTGCAGAGTTGGAGTCGGAAATGGACAAGAGTCAACTTCTCTATTGAGTTTGCCAAGGGCGCTCCTGAGGCGCGTGAAACAGCGTCCCCACTTGCGGTCTGGACAGGAGGAAATACAAGACGTCTGGAGCCAGACGGAGGCGGAGCGTGAGAAGCGTGTGATATAGGCGGGTACCAGATAAGGTTGGAAACGCAGAACATTAGAAATTATAGCGGAAACAAGAGGAGACAGGTCGTGATACAAGACTAGGTGGAGCATCTAGTACAAGGAAAAAGGGCCTTCTAGCCATGCTGAAACAAGACGTCCAGCCAATGACGGGACCAAACAGCGCCGTGAGAGGCTGCACACAACAAGCCCAGATGGAACAATCCCCCACGCCGCCGCTGAAACCGCTCTAGAGCAAGAAGTACCCTTTGCTTTTGTGCGCCGATTGCGAAGGAATTCCAGAATAGGAAAATCAAGTCGTTTCGAGAAGGCCGCCCTTAACGCCGGATGTGACACGACATGGCGAGGAACCGGATAACGCCTTGCTAAACCCTACGAAGCCGACGCGACTATAGCTGAGCGTGCGGAGAGGAGAAGGAGACCACGGAGACGAACAAAAGAAAGAAAGAAAAAAGAAAAGAAAAGAAAAGAAAAGAAAAGGGAAGGGAAAAAGACAAGGATGGCAGGGAGAATGTATGTACATGGGTTGAAGGCGCCGCGCTGCAGAGCGACAGGGTTTGGGTGAGATCGCGAGGGTCCCAAGGGCGCGGGCTCGGTGAGCGATCCCGGTCGCTTTCCGTCGATCGTGCAGAGCTGGCTCACACGTGCATCTCTCCATCACCATCACACATCTGTCTGCCTTGAGTCAGTACATCCATCATCTCTGCCCATCCCAGCACCACCAGCTAGCTCTTCAGACTCCTCCCGGCAGATTTTGCACGGCGGCGGCTCTGCCCACCCCCTGAAATACAGGAGGCACCCGTAACTTTTCGGTGCTTTTTATCCGGCTGCGCATCTAGTAGCGGCCACGTGCGGGGAGGGAGCGTGAACGTGAAGGCAATGGAGGGCCTTACCTGCGGGTCTGGGCGTTTCCTATGCTTTGGCTGCACAGGGTCGGCACGTCTTGAGCTTGCAGTTCTGGCATTCGTAGATGTACCAATGTGGTCCGGAGTGGCACATATTGCAATTCCACTGGATTAACGTCGTATCCGACTTGATCATCTTGAATGAATGCTGGCAATTCCCCGGTTGGGCCATGGCTGCAGTGTGGTCGTTGCGTCGGCTAGCGATGCGTGGTGTGCGGTAGGGCTGAGGCAAAGCAGGCCGGGAGTCGGTAGAGTCCAGTAGTATGTGGTAGAGCTGAATGCATGTCAGTTACAAGTAGGTGTGATTGGGAACCCGACCCAGATATGTACGCTGGGGAAGCAAGGAGGCTCTCGCTCTACTCACAGACCGAGCTGTTTGAACCCCCAGGCGCGGGATGTGCCCTCTCGCCCAAAGGTGTTAGGATGATGCTCTTGAGTCGTGGCTGGAGAAAAGCAATGCGCTCAGCAAAAGGGCACGTACCAATTAGGAAATGTTGCAGTTGTGGACGAGGCTCCAAGGTTGGTTTGATGAAGCCGACGGCGCGACCCCGGAGTAGTCTTATATTCACCCTCAGAGCGTCCAGTCGGCCACTTTCCGGCCTAGCAGGTCGCTAGGACTTTTTTTTCAAAGCTCGCCATCTCCAAAGAGCGGTACAACCAGAACAAGCGCGCAGCCGTCTCTTCGAGGTCTCGCGCGCGGCCTCCGGGTGCAGGGACTATCATTGGCCCGAATGGAGCAGAAGACATACTCTGCGTTGCACACCCAGGCCAGTCGAGATGGTCCCTCTACTACCGCTTTACTGCCCTCCCCATATCCCGGCCTCAATAGGAAAGACGACGATGGAGCTTGTCCGACTTCGGGCTGGCTGTTCCGTAGCCGCGGCCATGGGTAGCATCTCTAGGTCGCGGAACCCGGTTGCAGGAGCAGTCGAGTGATGTGAATGAATAATGCTTCAAGGATAGCGCTGGCGCTTTCTATGTGTCACACATATCTAAACGCACACTCATTCAAGGCAGTGCGCTGACGATGCCATCTCTCGACGCTCACCTAGACTAGCCCGGGATGGGTAAGCAGATGAGAGTGCTTGCAGCGGCGCTCCCAGGAATTGCTGCACCAGCCGAACCAGGGCCCCAGACAACGACCGCTCCCAGCGCAATGGATTGGACTACAGTCGAGCTGGGGTCGGCAATTAAAGTTTGCCATGATGCTTTTTCTGCTGCTCCTCTCCCCAGGTCTCCTCCCCTCATCCCAATTTTCGAGCTTCACTTTTGGCTTTGGCTCCCTCCGGATCCTCTTCCCCTCCTCAACGCCAACGGGAAAACGGGAAACCCATCGCAGAAAATTACTGCCTTCGTCTCTCTGCTTATTGCAACCGCTGCGGGGATTTTTCTGCGCGCTGTGCGGCAGATGTGGTCAGCCAGTGGACACAGGAACCGCCCAAATTGTCCTGCTGCAGACGCCTCCAAGCACCGTTTCGTGGCCCGCCTATTTTTCTACCAGCCTTCTGCTTTCTTCGCTCAGACAGCAGGCCCAATAAGGATTTGCCTGGGCAGGCGGTTTACCGGCCAAGTTTGACATGGGGCCGTGGTTGTGGCTTGCCTTTTGATGCCACCCCAAGTGCTCCACCATAAGATAGGATCATCGCATCTATATACAGTACAGTACATGCGGCTACCGCTAACTGGCTCTGCGCCAACCGCCTGCCTTCTGCAGCATTTCAGCTCTCGTTGACCTGCACGCCCAGACGGGGAGGTTCGCTCTTCGAGGAGAGTTGCAGCGGGCTGCTGCATGCGGGAGGACGCGGTGCGAAGACAATCTTGCTACACGATACCATCTCGGAGTCCGGTTCAGCTGGAGGGTGGACAGTTACATGCAGCCTCATCTCATGGAAAGCCGCGGGCGTTTTGCACAGACGCCTCTGTTCCGACTGCGTCCATCAAACGGACCCTTGAGCCTCCACAATCTGCATTAGGCTTCGCCCTACCGCAAGCGGTGAGCGACGCACATGTGGCTGAGGGCGATCCACCGTCTTGAGGTCGGCGTTTACTTGCTTCCGCGATCAGCATACTCGCACAGCGGGCTTTCTCCATGTAACATGCTCAAACTAGTAGATAAATGGGCGAAAAGGTCATGAGAAATTTGGCCAACCGCATCTGACGAGAAGAGACGGATGTTGTGGAAATCCGTCTCCAGAAAGAGTGGTTCGAAATACTCGAGAATACGCTATGGAGAAGCTCGGTCGAGAGCTGCGACCAATCCAATGGGTACATTGGTACATCTACAGCGATCGTGATGGATGCTTGTCGGTCACGACCTCGGGTCTCTCAGCCGCGAGTCAAGCTGCATGAATCAGTTGATACATGCCGAGACGGGAAGACTTTTTTACTTTTTCTCCAGCATTTCCGAGCCATTCACGTCATGTTCAGTGGGTTGACCTCTTATCAAGTCGCGTCAGCTGCGTTCGATGGCTGCCTTTGTCAGCCGATCGAGACTCGTTCAAGCATGCGGAGAGGTCATAGTCACCAGCCTAGCTACAGACCGTGCCTCTCCCACCACGCCTGGCTATGTATCTCTCAAGATCTGGCGTGATGGGACAGAGTGAGAAGCGCTATCTTTGGACTCTTTAGACTCAAAGCAAGGCTTTCACGCCACTGCCCCTGGTTACACGGAGATCGGTTTGAACCTGGCGACCGGTTCCACAGCTGCAAGATCGGTGTCACATCGATTTTACTGTGTAATTTATGGCGTGGTGGCGCAGATGCGCGTCATCCCCTAGCCTCCCTTCTGTCTGTTTCCGACTGCCCCTATAGTTGCTTTGCTCTGCCAAGCGGTTTTGTCTTTCCTCCACGCGGTTCGTTATACACCCATGCTTATTCTAGAACGAGCCGCTTGGCGCGAGACAAGGGTCGAAATCATAGTGTAGCGTGCGATGTAACCAAGGGTACGGTTTCCTTCACGATTCTCCTACTAGTTTTCTTGGGACATTGTTCATGGCTGCTAGACACTCCGCCTTGATCCACGGCAACCTTAATAACTTTCCCCAGATAGTTAGTCCTGGAGGATTGATATGGTCTTTCAGTCTCGTCATATCCGACCCACAGTCACTCATTTGAACGTGCCGCTAATACGATACGTCGACACGAGGCAGCAGGCGGACTATGATAAGAGCAACAAGAAAAACCTGAGCCGATTCGTCAAACAGAGCACAACAGCCCGTCCGTAGTTCCCACATTCCTCTTCCTTTCGAACCAGGTACCCGGGAACGCATCAACCTCGCCCAATGCATGGCCACAGTTCTACACCGACTGCTGTTGTGCGTGCCGTTTTCTGTCACTTAGCCCTGCCATTCTGCACACAAAAGCTTCCGCGGCGTTACTTTAGGCCTTTTTTTTTTTTCTTCCCTTGGGAGCCCGTCATATCGGGAGGCTAAAGACTAACATTAGCTTTTTTGGTGAAGAGCGGCTCATGACCAATCGGGACATTTGGCGATAGCCTTATGAACCTCGACAGCCACTTTGCTGAATCCGTGGACTAAGGAAGCTGTGTCGAGTCCATCCTATCTCCTGGTGGAGCCGCCATTCCTGGTTAGGTCGGGGGCTTCGGTAGCACTTCTCGGCGACATCCGATTGTGTCTGGCGGTCGCTGCTCTGCTCATTGGTTTGAGGCGCCACGAGACCCTTCTCTTAATATGCCTCTTATAGCTTGTATCATTGAACATTGACAATTGTACGTACTAGATGACTCTCGTATCACGGCCTGCTCTCACCGCTCTGCAACTCAGTAAACTTCCCCACCACTAGTACTGACACAGACCCATATGGCTGCCTCAACCTCTCTCTTTTGAGAGTTCCAAAAAGATCCGCTGCAAGTGCTAAGACTCATCACTCCGATTCACATGGGCATTTGTAATTTCTCAGCATTACCCGCTGCGCCTGTGGACGTATTGGAGGCGTAGAACTCACCCGGACGCGTTCAAAAGGGTGTGGTGATCGTCATTTCTGCGAACAGCGTTGCAGTGGGTACGACTGTGCGGGATCTGTGGTTTACGCGAACAATCGCGCCTAAAATGGAGCTTCTATGATGTGACAGTAGATGAAGACTACAGAGGAAGGTAAGTCCGGGCACATCCCTATGGGGAGTGCTTGTGGTCACAGTGTGAAAGAATGAGATTTCAAATCCATCGATTAAGGACACTCGATCGATGGTGACTTATACGTTCCGATATACTGATGCAAATTCAGGAAAGGGAGTGATGTGAAGATTGTTGCATTAAGATCTGACGGAATAAGAGCAGCCAATCGGTTTGTTTCCTTCCTGAACAACATCTGCAGTGTGAGCAACGTTTACCAATCGACTAAAATTGGTAGACTACAGCGGCCAGGTGAAACGAAAGTTATCACAGACGCGCGAGGCCTTCAGAGGGCAAGTAGCTGATTAGGCTGAAGTCAACTACCAAAGCACAAGCTGCAGGTACATGGTATCAATCCTACAGTCACATTCAGACACGTCTGCATCGGTTGCACAGCCTGGGCATACGCACCACCTATCGAACTTATGGCCGACCTTCTTGAGATGGCCGACCTCTTCAAAGCCATGGTTGAGATAAAAGTCTCGTAAACCGAGCCCATTCTTCCACCCGGTCTCGTCGACGGCCATGCTCGCAATGACGACTCGGATCTTATCATCGTTGCTCCTTGGCGCAGCAATGAAATCGGGAGATTGCTCTGGCGACTTGAGGATGTCGATCAATTTGCGCAGCAATTGGGCGCCGATGCCCTTTGCAACGTGCTTGGGATGGCAGAAGAGCGAAAGCTCTACGGTATGCCGATATCCCCGCCTCGTAGGGTCCCGAAACCCGGTAGCATAGGTGAAGCCCAGCACTTGCTGGTTCGCGTTCACAGCAACGATGTAGGGCAAGCCCTGGTCCAAGATGCTCTGCCGGCGCTGCAGCAGTTCGCCCTGGGTAGCGGGGGTCGTGCCGAAATGAATAACCGTGTTGATGACATAGTGCTCCAATATCGAGGCGATATGAGGAATGTCCTGGGGTTCGTTGGGTTAGGTGCGCACAAACGTAGTCAGTATCACAAATCTATGAGGACCATGGAGACGGTGTTTGGGCAGGAGTCGAGAAACGGCGGTTCGAGGGAACAGGGCTCTGGCCGAACGCTTACTTACTGCTTCAGTGCACGGGCGGAGCGTGGCTCGAGTTGCGGTCATGATTGGAAGATGGATGCGGTTAACGGTCGCGTGAGTTGTTCGAAAACCCGTGCAACGTGCGCGGGCCGTGACCAGCGACGTAGCGCATAAAGAGACGTCGGCGTGGATGTTGGCAGACGTAGAATTGTTCGCCGTGATCCCCACCCCGAGCAAGGGCTCCTCCAGGTGTAGGTTTATGTACCATTCACCCTCCATCACCCCACCCGCGCGCCCGCGTTCGCGTTATCGATAGCCCCTCGCGTGCCTGCCCTTTTCTAGACCGTGACTGCCCGAGTCAGGGCATTGCTCGGCCCGTCTGACCGCGCCCCGAACCGTGCGTCTGCCAAGCCCCAGGGCCGACCGACCATGGCAGCTTTTTCTCGCTCTCTGCCGCCCACAGCCACCGTTCACCACCATCTAAACGATTTGACCCTCCTTGGCCCCCCTACCATGCGCGGTGCTATCGTCTTCAGCGGGTCATCGCACCCTGCCCTCGTCGATGGCATCTGCGACCGTCTGGGCTCAAAGCGGGGGTCTGCCTCGTTGGGCAAATTCGCCAATGGCGAGACTTCGGTGTCTATCCGTACGCGTGTTCTGGAAAACAGTATTGCTGCAATTGATGCTAACGGCCGCCAGACACATCAATCCGAGACAAAGACGTCTTCATCGTGCAGAGCGGGTGCGAGAAGTGAGTTCGCCCGGCTGATGGCCCGCAATTGCTGATTTCGAGCAGAATCAACGACGCCGTCATGGAGCTGCTGATCATGATCTCAGCATGCAAAGGCGGCTCAGCCAGATCAATAACCGGTACGGTACGCCTCTGCGCTGCTGTTGGATGCCATGCTAACGCCGCCAGCCGTCATGCCGTACTTCCCTTACTCCCGCCAGTCCAAGAAGAAACAGCACCGCGGGGCAATCACCGCCCGCATGGTTGCCAACCTTCTCCACATTGCTGGGGTCAACCACGTCATAACAATTGACTTGCATGCCTCCCAGATGCAGGGCTTCTTCAAGTGTCCCGTCGACAATCTCGTCGCCGAGCCTCTCCTCGCCCGCTGGATCCGAGTCAATGTGCCCAATTGGAAGCAAGCCGTGGTGGTCAGCAAAAATCCGGGCGGCACGAAACGAGTCACCTCGCTGGCAGACGCTCTGAAGTTGAGCTTCGGCATAATCACAACTGACCGGCGGAGGGCGGCCACAGCGGTCCATTGGAACGAAAGTGCCATGTTCGAGCAGCTGCGGCTGGATGGCACATATGAGACACGGGGGCTCGTCGAGGCCGCTCTAGATGCGGATGTCCATATCACGCCAATAAATAGTCCATCGTTGAACCCTCGAACAGATATCGGAAAGCCAAGGTTGAGATCGCGAGCACAGTCTAATCCGCTGTCGCGGCGAGCAAACGGAGAATCACAAGCAAGCCCTCTATCCAAGTCCATGCGGGCCAGTTCAATAGTGGAGGTGGAAAAGCCAGAAACTACTGTAGAACCGAGAAAAGAGAACACCGAGCCTGGCGATGATAGGGAGGAAAGTGAGAGCGCGGACGAGTACAACGATGAGGTTCGTATTTAGCCTGTGCGCTTGTGAGCGATGCTAATATTTGCAGCGCGCTCGAGACGTCATTCATGGCCGCCTTGTTCAGGGCCATATCGTTGACGAAGACCACCCGTCTCCCGCCATGTCCGCAGTTTCGACATCAACCTGGCGTAATCGGCCCCCATCTGACGGTGACAACGACGTCCCCGATCACATGATGTCCTCATTCATGTCCACCGCCTCGTCCCTACATCAAAACCATCATTCCGAACATGCTCTAGGTGGCACAGTTGATGCCGCCGCCTCCTCTGAGGAAGAGGAAGAAGATTTGAAGAACCCAGATCTGGAAACTATGGTCACTCTAGTCGGCAACGTAAAGGACCGACCTGTCTTCATCGTCGACGATATGATCGACAAATCCGGATCCTGGATTGCGGCAGCCGAGACAGTCGTGAAGCGCGGAGGCGCAACGCAAGTCTATTGCATGGCCACGCACGGCCTCTTTGGCGGCGACTGCTTAGAAGAAATGTCAGAATGCGAATGCATCGACAAGATTGTCGTCACGAATGCATTCCCCATCCCAGAGTACAAGCAGGCACAAGCCAAGAATAATAAACTGGTTGTCATCGGCGTGGATACACTGCTGGCGGAGGCGATTCGACGGAATCATCATGGCGAGAGCATGTCTCAGCTTTTTATGCATTATGATTAGGTAGGTTTGAATGCCCAACTTCTTCTCTTTCTTTTTTACTCAATATGGCTATTTTGGATTGGGAAACCTCTTTTTATGCGTTTAGCGAGGCGCTGTGGCATCTCTGGTACTCGTGTTTGGGACTGGAATGGCGTTTTTGGTAGGTTGGGTGGGATGGGATGGAAAGGATGATGTTACAGCTGAACTGATTAACTTGTATGGCATAGGGAAAGAAAGAAGGAAGAGGGCGTTAGAAGAATGAATTGAAAAGTTTGAATTTTTTTTTTTTTTTTTTTTTTCAAGGTTTTTTCGTCCTGCTTGGAAGCTTTTTTGGTATCCAGATTGTTGGTTCCGATGAGATTTGACCAACGACGTGGGGCATAGGCCTTGCAGGAACCATTGTCGTTTCATACGATGTGTTCTTAACGGAGCGTTGGGAGAGTGAGAACGAGGATAGAAGGCATGGCTTTCAGTTGGTCTGGAGTTTTTTGGGCTCTAGATTGGGGATGTCGTGCAAGAGAACACTTCGAACAAAAGTTCTATTTTTATTTTTTATTTTTTAATTTTTTTATTTAGGGGGGAGAGACGGTGTGGGGATCTCTATATCCGGGGGGAATATCCAAGAGCTCATGTTGTCTGTAAAACGAGTGACCATTTTTATATTTAATACTAGCAAGTATCTTATGAGCAATCATGACGCTCATAGCCATACAATTTGTCTAGATCCACATATCTAATAATAATCATCATTCTCCTTCTTGCGCTCGTCGAAGACCTTGAGAACCTCCTCAGCGGCCTTGACGCCGGACAGAGCCATGGCACCGAAGGTCGGACCCATCCTGTTGGCGCCGTCGACCTCGCTAAGCTCCATGCCGCCGATGACGAGGCCCTTGACGACCTCGCGGGTGCGCTTCACGATGGCATCCTCGGCGGAGCGCATGTCGAGCCCGCGCATCCCACCCAGCTTCTCCAGCTGCTGCATGCTAACGAGGCGCTTGGCGGAGAAGGCGCCGAAGGGGCCTATCATTTCATGTTAGATCACTTCCTGACACTCCCATCTCATCTATCAGGAAGGATGTAGTACGTACCGTCATGACCGGTAGTCGAGACGACGATAGGCGCATTAATAGTATTCGGATCCATGCACGACTGATCATCATGATGCATAGACACAAGTGTCCAATTCGTCACCACGCCAGCGACGCGTACGGCATGGGGATCCTCTTCCGTCGGCGCAGGCCGGGTAATAAGGTCCTCAACACATGTCGCATTAAACAGCTTCACATTCGGGAACGCTAGTACCCTGCTCAGCAGCGTAGCTGTGAACAGCGCCGCATGTTTCACAACAACAAAGTCCCCCTCGTCCACATACTCCACGCCGATTTCCCGAAGGAAGGCGTCGGCGGGTTTACGCATCACCATGGCGCTGAAGAGTTGGCCGCCCAGCCAAGCGCCTCCGCCGGGCGCGACGCCGGCTTCGATGATGGCGATTTTTAGGAAAGGGCGGGTCTTTGCGAGGACGTAGGCGGTGCTGAGGCCGCAGGAGCCTGCGCCAATGATGACGATGTCGGATTCGGTGTAGGTAGTCAGGTCGGTGAAGTAGCGGCTGGCTGGGGGATGTTAGTGTTCATATTATGTACACACACAGATATATACATGGGTGTGTGTGAATACGGTGGGAACATACTCATGGCGCGCGAGACCTGCGACTCACGAATCGGGGCGAAGGAGAACGTCTCCCAATTTCCCTGCATCTCGGCCACGGTGTTTGGGTGGCCATTGGCGACGGGTTTTACGCTCATACCCTTTGTAACGGGGATGGAGGGCGTGGAGAGGGGCGTGTCGTGGATGGCCGCGGGGGGTGACATTTTGAGATTTTCGGAAACGGAAATGGGTGGTTATGGGGGCTGCACATGTTAGGTGTGTGACGAGGAAAGGGGGGAGGGAAGGCATGTGTCCTTTCGCTGGTATTATCCAGATCAAGTTAAGACCGTATGATCTCAGAACGAGGGCGCGGGGATCTGTCTATCCATCTCTCCATTCATCCTGCTTTCCTACCATCCATTCATCCATCCATCCAATTGTTCCCACGTCTCGATGAAATGAGATGAGACGGGAATGTGGATGTGTGGATGGAGGGACAGAGGGATGGATGGATAGGTAGACAGACACTCGCGGCCCTCGAACACCGGTCCATGCTCAGTATACTTAGCACTGAAATACCTTGACTCGATAATAACCACCGCACAGAAACATGTCGCGGTAGATCGTGGTGGTGGCGGGCATTACTTCTTCTTCGGCAAACTTCGACTCTGTACAATTCGTTAGTACAATGGCCGGAATTGGGAGAGGTTGGGAGTTTACGAAGTGTATGTATTGGTTTTTTGAGACGTAGCGGAGGCTGGTGAGGAGGGGAAGGGAGAGGGGTGGATAGAGGGGTTTATGTAGGTTGCCTGGTTGGGCTATTGGTTTAGCCGTTGGGGGCGGGGTAGCATGAGGTGTGGCCTATCGTTTTTTAGGGAGTGAGTGGGTGGGACCCACTTATGCTTTGGGTGGCGGATCGCCTCGTCATGCGCTGTGTGGGAAGTGTTTAGTGTGGATAAGGACCGAAACGAGGTGAATGTCGAATGAGCGGAACGAGGGCTGGCGAAATGGTTGTTCGGTGGAAGGGCCCCTGATGAAATAATTGAGGCATGGTTAGTTTTAGGTGGGATTGGAGCACAGAGCAGCTGCAGAACGGCGCCGGAGATGCCGGAAAAAATAGGTTATATGAAAGGTCAGATCCAGCGTAAAATGTACACAGAGAAATTAATACGAAGCATGGTAATCTACAGAGTACAAATTATGATCCTTTGTATCCACCGATTCTATTCCGAGCCATAACGTGAGGTATACTCGGTACCGCGGCCTTCCAGAAAGGAGGCCCCCAGTTAACAAAACAATCAAACAGCGACATTCTGCATCTCCGTACCCTCTGATGAGCGAGTCTCCATTGTGTTGCCCATCATCATCGACATTGGAGGCACATGACTATGGATGCTCAAGCTTCTGCTATATGGGCTGCGAGCGCGAAGGACAGGGCCCCACTTGTAGAGTGCAAATGGCACGGCCAGGCAAGGAATCGAGATGAAGCCAAAGATGCTCAGCGTCCAATTGCCGCCAAGGTTCGTGAACGCTATGTGTATATTAGCAAGGATGATTTAATGTTTTGTTTGGAGGTTATCGTACCTTGCACGATGACGAGAGGGATGATACCAGCCACAGCGATACGAGTACAAGCGGCAGCCGTAAGGGCGGCCAATGTGCCCGCTGGTGGATATGCATCGAAGAGGTATGTTACCAAAGAAATCTGGCGTTGTTTGATTAGCTAGGGAGTATTTCGATATTTATTATGTCACCCACAAGGACCGATAATCCGCCCCAGATAAAAATAGCAGTGCCAAAGATAGGGCTGAGGAAATGGATCGTGGGATCCGCAGTCCATCCAATCCAGAAGAGCGAAGCAGTGATCATGAGGCCGCCGTACATGGCTGGAATGAGTCGCTTCTCGATGGCCATGGTCGTCTTACATGATCTGTGTATCCACTGCTCGATAACTATGGTAGAAAGAGCCGCAAGGGCAGCGCCACCAATGGCTCCCGTAAAAGCCAGGCCTGCGCGCTGAGGGGTGAAGCCGTAGACTGTCTGAAGCACAACGGGCACTGTAATGAACCATTGGAACGTGACGGCCCAATTAAGGGCGAGAGTGAACGAGATCATGATAACGATGGGCTCGAGGATGAGCTGCTTCAGCGGATTCAAAATAGTGATGGTGGCCATTTGGCTGATGGTAATACCGCTTTCGGCTGGGGGTTGATGGGGAGGCTGAAGACCGCGAACTTTGTTTCGGCGACGTGGGATCTCTCGCCCATATGTCTCTGGCATACCGATGCCAAAGGCGAATGCTACGAGGATTAGCAGGCATGGAACATACTCTGACCAGCGCCAGCCTCCAGCCTGAACAACGAAGTTTCCAACGACCGGACCTTGAATACTGTTAGACCTAATAGTGATTGGGCACCAGTACACTTACCACTTGCTGCTCCAAAGTATGATGCTGCCCCGAGAAAGGCATAGTACGTATTCGTAGTCTCAGCGGACCAAATATCTGCAAACGTACCCTCAATGAGAACCAAGCATGGTCCTCCCGCAAATCCGGCAAAGAACCGACAGACAGCCAAACTAGCGAATGATTGCGACAATGCCGCGCCCAGGTGAAACAGGCCACAGCAGAATATGCTAACTAGGTAGACGACTGTTCGGCCCGTCCTCTCGGAGATGTGAGGCGTGTAGATTGGCGCGAAGAAGATGCCAAAAAGGTACAAGGAGAAGCCGGCTATGGCTCTCGTCATGGAGACGTCGAAGGTTTCAACGATCTGGGGAATGGCGGCCGAGTAGGTTGTTAGGCCGAAAGCCCTGGTACAAGTTCAGTATAGTTGTTGATGTCCATTCAACACATGACCTACACAGTGTATGCCATGACAAAGCCTACTGCACTGGCATACAACCGTCGGTGCGTTGGCCAATTCATGGGATTGTCTGGATCGTCTGCAGAAAGGGTATGTGATAGTAGGTTAGAAGTAATAGGTCCTGTAGGCATCATCTTCTGCATCTCATGCTCGGCACTCTCCCTATTGGGCATCATGGGAGCGTGTTCAGGAGTATGGTCCTTGTGAGTATCCATTGGAGAAACGATGGAACGCAATATCAAGAATAGAGGCAAGTGTGGATTTGAGAGAGATTGACAGTAGTACAAAGATACGAGAGTGATTGGACTGATGGCTAGATGATGATGTCTGCTTGATGCGTGAGACTGGACGACTTTATATGCTACATATTGCCAACGGCTGAAGACGCACCCTTCCGCTGATCTCTCAGGAATACAAATGTTTCCTCTACATTGGACGGAGCCATGGCGGGTGGAATCAGCGCTACAGCAAGGGAATATCAGAGTTGAGGTCAATAGATGCTGTGTTTGGACCTGAGGTTGACAAATAGGTGACGATTCTTGATGAGGATAGGTCCAAGCCTAGGACTGATTCCGCATCACACATATCGAAGCGTCGTCCCCCTGGATCTGCAGAACGAGTGGCTTGAAATGGGGCCGTTTGGGAGAGCATGGAACAAGGCTGAGGCGTGTGGTATTAGGTCAGGACCGAAGGAGATAAAAAAGAGACGCAACGTGAGAGCTGGGGTTGGTGGCTTACGCTGTGCGTTAGGGTTGATTCGGAATCAAATCCCACCAAACGGCGTGGCGGTGCTCACCATGCAGCGCTACCCTTGCGACGCGTCGGGTTAGGAAAAGCCCGATTGAACGGAATTTTAGGCACATGGAGAAATGTATTCCTAGGACATCACGACGCAATATTACCCGACGCCGGAGATGGAGACGTGATCGTTCAACGTCTGAACGTCTTACGCATCCTGTGGTGGCTGGCGCGCACGAAGACATGTAATAGCTTGGTACAGGGACAGAGTGCGAGTGCTCTAGTAATCAGGAATCATTCTCTCGGCAGATGAGGCAGAGATTCCGAGCTCCACACAGGGGTGCGGTTGATAGGTGAGGTGGAGAGGGGGAACTCCTGCCACGGGCGTGGGCGCGAGTCGACGCGCCCAGCCGACTTCGTATCGCAACGAACAATTGAGCTGGCAAACATGTATTGGGCTCTCATCTCTGGTTAGTGAAATGCGACCGGTGGACTAGTGACGGAATGACTTCGGCGTCGCTGTCGTCTGTCGTCTGTTGTCTGTCGTCTGTTGTCTGTCGTCTGTTGTCTGTCGTCTGTTGTCTGTCGTCTGTTGTCTGTCGTCTGTTGTCTGTCGTCTGTTGTCTGTTGTCTGTTGTGCGCGTCCGTTTCATAGGAGATGATCCATGTTTTGCTTGGCAAGACGCCCCAAGCGAAGGCGCTCACGACGAGACAACATCACAGCAACACCGCACCCAAGCTCTCTCCATGTGCCCCGCGCCCACCGCTGCGAGACAATAACACCTACTGAAAATGGAGGAGCAGGTTGCTGCCCTCCTCGCGGCGCTCAAGAAGCCCTCAACTCCCGTCGACACCCGGCTGCAGCTGTTCAACAACCTCAAGTCAGGCATCAAGCACAACCGCGTTGCCGATAGCTGCCAGGCTCCCATCTTCGAGTGTGTCCGCATCGCCATCAGCACCAATACCTCTGCAGCGCTCGCCTCGACGGGCTTCTCGACTCTAAACCACTTGATCAAGCGTCTAGTACTCCAGAACCAGACTGCCATTATCACGTCGCAGTGCCACAAGCTCCTCCCCATCCTTCTCGACAGACTAGGCGACGCACGCGAAAGCCACCGTAATGCCGCCTCGCAAATTCTGTCCGATTTTTGGCCATTGTCCCACACCGAGATCGAGACTGCAATCCGGGAGAATGCCATGAAGAGCTCCAACCCGCGCTCCAGGGAGATGGCTATGCAATGGGTCGTCAAGGTTTGTCGTGATGCAACATTGCAGCGAAGGCAAGCAAACGTCTAATCGCGTGACCGAGCAGATGAACAAGAGCGAAAGCCTCCCCTTCCGCAGCTTCGTCCCACAGCTCGTCCAGAACCTCGAAGATGCTGACGCCGGAGTGCGAGAAACGGCCAAGACTTCTGTGGTGGAGCTTTTTAGGTGCGACCAAACTACCACGCGCCGCAAAGATGGAATGCTGACACCAGGATAGTAATGCTCCAGAGCGTGCGAAAGTCGACCTGAAGAAACAGCTTGTGAGCAACAACGTTCGAAAGACAATTGCCACCTACATCACAAGCCGGCTTAGCGGCTCTGTACCCCCAGAAGCGGAGATGCCCCCACCCCCAGTGAGACCCATCTCAGCTACGAGGGTCGAGTCGTTGCAGCCGGACACTGGCATCGCTGACAGCATGATGTCCGAGTTGCCCCCGCCTGCTGAAGCTGTTCCGATGGACCCAATACATGTGTACACACAGCGGGAACTGGATGACATTTTTCGAGATATGGCTCCTCATTTTGAGGGGAAAGAGACGGAACAGAATTGGCTTGCGCGAGACAAGAACACCCTGAAACTGCGTCGAATAACCAAGGGCAATTCACCCTCTGACTTCCATGCTGCGTTTGTGGCCGGGATTAAGTCGATGCTTGATGGAATCCTCAAAGTCGCCAATTCCCTACGTACGACCATGTCGACCAATGGGTGCCTGTTGATACAAGAGCTTGCGAAAACGGTAGGCCCTTCTATGGATCCCTGGGTTGAGATACTACTGCAAAACTTTGTCAAGATGTGTGCTGCCACTAAGAATATCGCTGCTCAGAACGGCAATGTGACGGTGGACACAATATTTTCGAACGTATCGTTCACTGGCCGACTATTGCAGCATGTGTCTTTTGCTTCGCAAGACAAGAACGTGCAGCCTCGGATTCACTCCGCTGGTTGGGTTAAGACCCTTATTCGGAAACACAAGTCATCAATTGAGCATTCTGGTAACCTAGATACTCTGGAGAAAACCATTAAGAAGGGTGTATCGGACGCAAACCCAAAGGTCCGCGAGGCGTATCGGAGCACATATTGGACTTTTGCGCTAGTTTGGCCTCAGAGGGCTGAAGCGTAAGTCATAACGCCTACCGATATTTGACCGTTACTGATCCAAATACAGCATGATGGATACGTTCGAGAAAAGGGAAAGGACAGCCCTTGAAAAGGACCCCAACAACCCGAATGCATCACTGGCTTCGTCCCAAACGAGTGTTTCATCATTTTCCAAGTCTATCGGCGCAGGTGGTGGAGTTGGTCGAAACGCACTAAAGGAGAAGATTGCTGAACAGAGGAGGGCAAAGCTAGCTGCTGTGAAAGGTGTCCCAGATCGTCCCAATTCTGCTCAAGCAAGTTACTCACCAGTGAAATCGCAATCAGCGAAATCCCTAGGGCCAAAAAGCGGGTCTGCAGCATCATCATCTACTGCGCGACCACCATCGGCCTTGTCGGGCAACGCGACCAAATCAGCGTTGGCATCAAGCTCCAGCTCTACAGGTACTGGTTCGCTAATGAGCGGGACTGTTCGTCGTCCTATTCGACCAAGGCCGGAATTGACAAGGCCGGCGACCGCAGATCCATATGCTGTTCGGCGCGCACCAAAGAACGTGACTCCGTCCATGACCCCAGAGAAGACGCCGGCAGCCACGACGACGGCGAAGAAATCCGTCTTGCCAAAGAGCACCGTCCGGCCTCGAGCGCAAACTCAGAACAGCCCGAATGTCAGCCCTATCCGGAGTAAGTCTAGATTGGGTCAAAGTGTTGCTCACCGTAAAACTCCCAGCGCAGACTCCCGGCACGAAAGTCCTGCTGGTAGTCCATCTAAAGATGAAGATCTTACAATAGTCAAGCCATTTGGTAAAACACATACCCATCAAGAACCAAGCGTCTTTCCGCTTCGAAACAGGTCCGGCTTGGAAACGAGTGCATCCGCCGATAATGCTTTGATTGACGTAGGAGACGATGATAACTTCACCATGGTTATTCCTAGCCTTGCTCGACCAACGGCCCAGCCCGCACAACGTAGTCCGCCAAAGCCAGCCCCATCGCCCTCACGGCTTGCGGCGCCTAGCCCACGCGCTTCCGCGCTTAGAAGCCCTAAATCTATGGGAGATATCACTCTAGGGGCACCAAGTCCGCGCATGAGATCTCCAGATCGTCCAAGCACACGAGGTACTGATGCACAGGAGGAGGTGCAGGTTTATGAAGATCCGTTTGTCAGTGATGTGCCCGCTCCTGTAATACAAGATGCTGAAAAGCCCGTCCTTGAAGAACTTCAGCTCAACGAAAAGAGTTTTGAACGAAGACAAAGTCCTGAGAGCTCCAATGATATTGCCATGATGGGTGCATCACCTGAACAGACTCTACGAGGCCATCATAAGACTACTAGCACAGGAAGTGTGATGCATGGTGATAGCAGCGAGGCTAGCCGATCAGAGGTATTGAAGAACAGACAGCTGCTCAACAGCGGCATCAACAAGATCCGAGGCCGAACAGTGGAAGCTCATATGTTCCGCCGTATGCAAGACATGATCAAGTCGAACCAAGACATATGGGGTAATGACGATGAGAAATTTGGAGAATTGCTCCTTGCTTCGCTCGACTACCTTGAGACTCCCGCTGATACGTTGAAGTCGCCGCCAGCGAAGGTTGCGAACCTCAAGGTCCAGGCCCTTGCAACAATCCGGGCCATGCTGTCCCTGTATCGCAAGGAGACGTCGAAGTACTTCTCGCGTGTGCTCATCTCGGTTTTGCAGACCAAGTCACAATACGAAAACATGTCGCACATTGCGACCGACCTAGAGGCCACAGCCGATGAGATTATCAAATATGGACAGATTTCTGATTGCATCGATGCTGTGCTCTCGCTTATTGAAGGGCTACCCGCCTCCACGCCTACGTCTTCACCTCACTCCAAATCGTCAGCTGAGTCCACTTCGGCAGCTTCTAACCGAACTACAACAATGGCACTCAACGCATTGTCGTCTTTGATTCAGATGTCTTCGGCAAAGAACGTTGCGCTCACTCCGGAGCAGACAGCCCGACTAGGGAAGTTGGCTGTTCGCTGCCTGGATGATACGGATGCAGATGTCCGTAAAGCAGACGTTGAGGTCTGTATCGCCCTGCACGAAAGGATCGGGGGAGAGAAAGAGGCGTTCTGGAAGGCTGTTGCCGGCGCCAGGGAACAGCATTTGAATCTTTTGACATACTTCCTTGCCAAGCGCGGGACTGCTTAGTGGGAATCTTGTTCGCACATGCTAGCAGGTTTTTCAGTGTTAGTGGCTCTACTTCTCTATCTTTTCCTGCAGCATCGTATGAGCTTTGGCGCATGGCAGTGTGGGATCATGGGAGTTATGGAGCTTGGCAAATATTGACCAGGGGCATTTTCACAAAAGCGGTCGATTAGTTTGTTATTTGTGTTTTGTATCCCCTCGGATACGGTTTATTGGAGTATTGTACGGATAGTTTTCTATACGCTTCGGAGTAGTGAGGGGTTGAAGATTAGGATTTTTTTTAATATATGCATTAAATTCTGGCATGAGACGTAAGTGCTTGATATCCGGTAATCGTGGGGATTGGGTAAAGGAGGTTAATTGAAAGTGTATGCGTTAATGCAGTTGCGGGTGTTCTGGCAGAGGTTGTACCTTGGTTGAGTAACGAGCCGCGCTCGCGTGCGGGCACGGACCCACAACAGCTTGCCAATGTTCCTTCATGATGACGTAGGTCTGCGCGCGCCAAGCTCACGCGGACGGTGGGAACCTTGCAGCAGAGCAAGCATGTGAGCCCAGTCGCTCGACCGAACCGCCCTGTTTCTCCCGACGTCAAACCACCGTTTCCATATCTTGTTGCTCCTGTCCCCATCACACGACCTAGTATATCTTTGCGCCGCGTCTCGATTTCGAATTCTTGGTACTTTACTCGCACGGCGAACTTGTCTTTGCGATTGTGGTACAGCTGCGACCGCGACTGCGACTGCGTTTGTTTTTGAGTCGAGATTAGAGCGATAACTGTTTGTCGCCATGTCGTATGCGGACGTTGCGGCCAAGGGGCCGAAGCAGAGTGCTGAAGAGGTGAGTACCATGTCGTGCGATGGGCTAGAAGCGTCTGTTTATCACTGAGATGCACTGTTATCCATATCCAAAATATCTCCCACCAGACGCCCATTTCTATGCTCGTAGTATCATCAATCCCCCGGCCTTCCATATCTAAAACAAGAAGTTTGGCTAACACCCTCCAGGCGTAAGTCATACCTAGCTCGCTCTACGATACGGAGCTTTGTACTCTATTATTATTATCATGACGTTAGACTGACGATTCTAGCGCCGCCCCTCCCATGCCGCAAATCGAGCGCACAGATGAAAGCGTCCACTCCCTCATCGACGTCGACTCCCCCCACGTCTCGTCCGTCCCCTCAGATTTCTCCTCGCAGACCATAAAAACAGAGACCCAGGCCGAGCGCATCGAGCTCGAGGAGCAAGCCCGCGCCGCCGCCGCGTCCTCCTCCCAATCCGGCAAGAAAACGGATCGCGCCGCCTTCGCTAAGCAGAATGTGGGCAATCCAGTGGTGCTGGGCAATATGCTCGGGGTAGGCGTCTTGGGGGGTGTGCTGAGTGTCGGCGCGTACAAGAAATGGACGAGAGGTGAGCTAGGGTGGAAGGTCTTGGGGATTTGGGCAGGGGTTGTAGGGGTTTTTGGGGTGGCGGATTATTACGTTAGTCGGTGAGTGCTTCACGCTGTTTATGCTTTAATACCCCCTTTTTCTTTTAAATAAAAAAAGATTTTGCAGTTTCCCGGGTTTCAGACTGCGAGTGGATGGCTAATATGCCGTAGGTATTTCTTCCAGAAGTATCCGCCTAAGAAATAAGTGGTTTGAGCCGGGGCTCCTGAGCGCGATGCCGAGGTTCACGGTGGAGGTCTCGTAATGGGGAAACGGGTCGAGATGGTATCCTAACTTTTCGAAGTGGTAGTAGTAGCCGAATGCATGTAGCTTCTTCCATCTCTTTCTCGACTCTCGGGCGGTCCGTTACCGGAATTTTTTTGCAGGTTTGAGCTTTTGCGTGTATATACGGGATGCTACGCTATGTTACACTACACTTCTAATCAATCCAATCCAATTAAATCCATCCACTCCAACCTAATCCAATCAATCAATCAATTAATCAATCAACACAAAAGCACAATAAACAAGTGGCTCGTCGAGCTAGACGATATATATCATAATGTACGTTCCGCCCAAGGCCGCCAGCGTTCCGTTGCATAAAACACAGTCCAATCCAATCCAATCCGGTCCGCCAAAGGCACTTCGACGCCAAACGCCATACCATGCAGAGCCACCAACAGGATCTGTTCGTTCCATTCCATCCATCTATAAAGCATATCAGAAAGAAAGCGAGGAAAAAGAAATCAGATAGGAAAGAAGATATGAGAGCGGAATGAGGATAAAGAAAAAGGGAACCAAGGGCGCTTGCCGCATCTCCCCTCGCTCATTGCGAACGCATTCACCATACGCAGGCTCGATTAATGAAAACCCACTAAACCAAACTCGCACCTCCTCGCTCTCGATACTTTCCCAACCTCCCACCCATCTAAAAGATAGAAGTATCTCTCACCGTCGCCTTATAGCCGGCACCTGCCCCTCGCTAAGCCTAGCGCGAGCCATACGTCTCAAACTACCCTCCCTCCCCTCCTCAACCCGGTCCGCGAGCCTGCGGCCCCGCTCGCTGAGTCGAAGACTACTTCTCACTACGCAAATTAGCTTAGTATTTCCTCAAAAATGTACGTCTCAAAAAGAGGAGAGAATAATGGCGAAGAAGGGAAAAGGAGAATTTTTCGCTCTTTCGATCATTTGGGGAATAAAATATGTACGACGGAATCCAGGCTCGGGACCAGATGATAGGGAACAGACGGAGGCAGGAGGATGGGGGAGGTAATAGGAAAGGCGAAAGGGAAGAGGAGGGCAAGGCAATTAATTCTATCGGCCATGCGGCCCAAACAGACCCCTTCGTATCCGATCACTTAGTCCACCGGAGTGCCCTGCCTCCTCGTCCTGCGAGGACTGGGCAGATGCTTCTGGTTCACCGTGTGCGCGGCCGTGGTCGGGAGGCGGGAAGATGAAAGGATGTTGTGGTGTGCCGTCGCCGGTGAGGAGGAAGGAGCCGGACATTTGGGCGTTTGGATCTGGGTTCTGGTGCTGGTTTGCGTTCGCATTTGCGGCGGATGCTGAGGCTTCAGCGGCGTTCGATGGAGCAGCATTTTGAGGATTCGGCGGTTGATTTTGGCCTTGGGTCTGATTGGTTTTTGTGATGCCTTGCCGGCAGTGCGGACAAGTGTCGTGCTCGCCCAACCAGGCCGCCACGCAGGCATGGTGGAACCAGTGTTTGCATGGTAGCTCCGACACTTCGTCTCCCAGATGCACTTCCTCCATACAGATGCTACACTCGGCGCGGCCCTCCGAGCCCAGCATATCCGTCGATACTTTTTTGCGGTGCAGCGAGTCGATGGCTTCTTGGGAGGCCGGGCCTGGCGCATTGGACGTGGACGTCTGCTCCATGAGCTGTGTGATTACGTGGTCTAGTGCTTCTTGCGAGAATACGAAGTCGCCGGCTTGAGCGCTACCGGGGTTCATGAGCTGGGTGAGGAGGCCGAAGAGTGGGTTTATGGTGTGCATATGCGGTTGGCCATCCGGGCCTTGGTGAATGACGCCGGCCGGTTCGCCAAAGGCGGCCATGATGCCTATTACCATGCTGCCATACCAGTCAGAAATTTCATACAGGAAAAGAAATAGGACTACGTACTTGTTTATATCGTCAACAGGTACGGCATGGGGTCCAGGGTTGTTGGGATCGCGGGGCATCAACCGGGCTCCAGATGTGTAGTGGAATCTATGTCCGCCGGGGGGGATGCCAGGGCCAGGGCCAGGACCAGGACCAGGACCAGGACCCGGACCCGGGCCCGGTTGCGGCGGCCGGTTGTCTGGAGTATCATGCCCTTCTGTAGTCTGGCCACGATCACCCTGACCTTCCTGGCCTTGTTGTGGCCCCCGGTGGCCCCCTATTATTCCGTTCAGCATGCTAGCAAAGCCGCCCAGTAGACCCGCCCCACCATCACCCCGCCCCAGCTGCTGTGGAGAGAAGGATCGGTGGATGGTGCCCGTCACTGCGAATCTGCCTGGCCCCAGCCTCTGAAAGTGAAATCCGTCTATATCGTCTTCGTCGGGGTCTCCAGGATCCCGAAACGGATTGTGGTGGTGGAGCGGGTGCGGGCGAGGGTCGTCGTCGCGGTCAGGCATAGGCTCGTGATCGTCGCCGTGGCCGTGCATAGCCTCCTCTCGCGGGTCATTATTCTCTTCGATCTGTAGGGTTCAAAAGTTAGCTAGGCTATCTGAGACATGCGTGCAAGCTGCGGTCTCGTAGCGTGGGCTGAGGGCCTAAGGAGTGTCTGAGCTTACAATTTCTGTGAAATCCGACCCGCATTCTGGACATGTCAGACCGTGCTGATCCCTATACCATTCATCGTGGCACTCGTGGCAAAACATCATGTCTCGGTGCGCAGGCGTCTGGGTCGCCGTCGTCTGCGGCGGGCCGCTTGGTTGATCCATGACAGCGAGGTGTCGTGGGGAAGAGGTAATAGCGGAGAAGACGGATTATTAGGCACAGTCAAAAGAAATTATGAATACACTGGGTGAAGAGGCGCCAAAAAAAATACAGTGTTCAGACTCTCACGAGGTAGTGTGAAAGGTTGGTGGTGAGCTCGGCGCGCGGTGCTATACAAGCTCGATTCGAACTCGTCATGCGCTTCGAGGCGATGAAATGACCGGAGTGGCGCTGTGGCTGTAAGCGGGTGCGAATGCGGAAGATACAACAATCCAAGATGTAGGGCCTAGGGGGGGTGCCGGAGAGGAGGATATGGGAAGATGTAGGTTTGGCGGCGACTTTTTGGATGACCTGTCACGGCTCACTTGTCACCCGGTGGAGTTGGCCATACCGTAGTCGTAGGTATCGTCGATGCGATGATCGGACAGGGATTAGCCGACTCCGTTCCGAACACTATCTTGCGCTCTCTCTCTCTCTTTCTTTCTTTCTACTATACGCCAGTGCAGTCGGGGAGTGAAGGCTATCAAGCAGGATCCGTGTTCCTGTCTCTAAAAAGGTTCTTTGTCGTCTTTATTTGGCTGATAAAGCGTGATTGTATTTCCGTATGACTCTTCCGTTTGTACCGCCGCGTATGCAGCCGCCGTTCTTGTTTCGCTGGCCTTCCATTAGATTCGGTACCTGCTCTCCCGCATTACTCGTCCGCGGAAACCTTGGGCCCCAGCGCAATCTCATGCGTGGTTGATCGGTTTGAACTGCGAAGAGACGCAGCAGGACGTGCTCTTGCGCGAACGGTTCGGATCCTTGTTGTGACTTGCAATAGGAAATACCACAGCAAGCATGTCCGAATACTCAGAATTACCCATGTCTACAGAGAGTCTGCCCGAACTTGAATACTATATATACAATCTAGGGTTTGCCCAGTAATCGATCCCAACGCCCATGCAAACCCTACCAACATCGCCCGATACCCTCGTCCACACCTCCCAATATCCACAGACGTTCCCTTTCACATTTCCTTCTCTTCTCTCTACTTCCCCATCCTATCTCCTCCGCCCCCCTCTAACCAACAGACTCCCCACAATCCCTGCCGCGACCGCCAATCCACCCACAATCGCCACACCCACCAGCCCCTCCCTCGCCACCTTATCATCAATCAGCCCCTTCAAGCTGCCCGCCTGCAAATTCGCCGGCTCCAGATCCAGCAGCAAATCATTATATCTTCTCGCCTCGGCATAGTTCCCTAACTTGTAGTTGCCTAGGGCCAGGTAGTACAAGCACTCGCGTCTCCTTTCGCGGGAGTTTCTGAAGATTTCCGATAGTAGGCGGACGCCTTCTTGTTGCTCGGGCCGCGAGTTCGATTTTATGAGGCCCTGGGACAATATATTAGCCAATATGTACATATTCGGGTGTGGGACGGACGATCGAGGAGAGCAAGAGGAAAGCAGATGGTTGGGGAGCGCAGGAGAAAGGTGATGTTCATGTACATACCCAAGCGTAGTTGAATTTCGTCTGTAGCCCGACGTACTCTCCTTCCTTTTCGTACTGCGAGCGCAAGACCTGCAGTTCCTCTGGCCGGAGCGGTGATTCAACGTCCGCGGCGTCTGTACTTGTTAGCCGTTCATCCATTCTATCTGCTGGATTCCTGCAGACTCACAAGGGAGAGACGGCGACATGCTGAACGTCGTCTCAGCTCCGTTTCTTGCTCCTAGCTTACCGTTCGTCGAAAGAAATAGACAAGGGATTCGAGGAGAGGTGAACCGCAAAGGCAGAAATGTGCAGGCGGCAAGGCAAACTGCGTCTCGTGAATTTGCCCAGTGACGTACGCACGAGGGTTCGTTGGATTGGTCCAGTCGGTTGGTTGGTCGGGGTGTGGGCGCCACGCGTGGCTTGGCCGGTGGCGCGTACGTGCGGTTGGCCGGTTGCCGTGGTGAGTCCGGGCCAAGCCAAAACAACAACAGTTCCTGCCTCGTGAGCTACACCACACAACAACCACACGACATTGCCTTCCCACCTCAACGTCAAACACCGCATATTTCCATTATCGAATCGTACAATCGCAATCAGGGAATCTCCATCCAGCAACCAAAAAAAAAAAAAAAAAAAAAAAAAAAAAAAATACCACAAAATGCTCCTCGACGAAGACCCCGCCTCAGTACGTCTCTAAACCTACCCCCCTTTCCCTCTCCAACACAACGAACTAATTAACAACCCCCTAGCTAATCTCCCAATGCACCAAAAACTTCAAATATGATGGGGACCGTGACTCCCTCC
Organism: Lojkania enalia; assembly: GCA_010094045.1. Lineage (NCBI taxonomy): Eukaryota > Fungi > Ascomycota > Dothideomycetes > Pleosporales > Lojkania > Lojkania enalia. The sequence continues at coordinate 55,593 of ML986742.1, forward strand.
TCCGCATCTCCGACTCCCTGTCCACCCTCTCCACCTTCCGCACCAGCCACCTCAGCACCCTGCAAACCACCCTCGCAAAGCTAACCCGCACCCACCAAACCCTCTCCTCACAGCACAACCTCACGCTCTCCGCCCACAACCCGACGGACCATGCGTCTGAGATCCTGCGCCTCGATACCCAGAAATTCAAGATCGCGAAACAGGCCTCGGACCTCGATATTGAGGGCGAGAGGCTGGGCTCTGAGTTGGAGCGACTGACAGGCGTGCTGCAGGAGCTGGATGCCGAGGGCGTGGAAGGCGGGGAGAGGGATAGGGAACCGGCGGACGATGCGACGGTGTTGAAGTTAAAAGTGTATCGCGGGCTTGGGATTGAGGTCGAGGTTGATGAGACGACGGGTCTATATAAGAGGGCGGTGGTGAGGAATAGGGAGAGGGGGGATGTGCATGTTGTTAGCATCGATGGGAAATTCGAGAGGAATTTTTATACGGATTATTTCTGGAGGACGATGTGAGGAAGGAAGGCATGGATAGGGAATGCGGCAGGATGCTACCGGACAGACGAGCATAGTGTTGAGGTGTGTATGATAGGCGCGGGGCTTGGTTTCTAGATATCCTGTCTGGCGTTTTGGGGTTATGGCTGAACGTCTGTATAGGGATATATATCTACTTTCTATCGTAGATATCGGTGGAGAGGCACGTTAATGTTACATATGGTTACATCACTATACGCTACAGACTTGTTACATGCTTTCATCACCCGCGCAACTAGCAAACTGCCGCAAGCACTCGTCATTCAAAACATGGAAGCACGTCAAACCACATCCATCATTAAACCCTCACCCAATCCCCAGGTCGCGCAAGACCATAACATCAACACAAAGATACAAATAGACATGCATCTACCTCTTTCCACCCTTCTTCTTAGCAGCAACAACCTTGAAGTTACCCGTATCAAGTGGTCCCTGTTGCTGCTGCATGCTCTGTCCACCCTTCTTGGCAATCTCGCTCCAGCCCTTGTCAGCCGACTTCTGCTCAGTAGCAGCAGGAGCCGGAGTTCCCGTGGGATCAACAATGCCCTTGTCAGCCAGCTTACGCCGGCGAATGAACTCCTGGCCAAAGTGACGGGAATCAAGCGAGTCCGAGGCTGAATGTACAGACTCGACAATGAGCTCGAGGTCATTGGGGAAGACAAGAAGACTTGATACGAGTTCTTCGACTATATAAAGTTAGTGCACTGGCCAACTAGCAAAATTATGAACACCCACCATTGATGCCCTGTTTCAACACAGGCCGGAGCACTCCAACTGCCCACTTGCGGAACTCCTCTTCGGCGTTAGCCTTTTCAAGTTGGCCACCCATCGTCGTACTACGGGCGACAGTGGGCTTCTTGACCGCAGCAGGGAGAACGCCGCTACTCGTTGAGCGAGTGGCAGACGGCCCAGTCGGCGCGGCAGTACTAGGCGCCTTGACCTTGCCGCTTGCTCCGACCGTAGTCCAAGCTCCACCTTGAGGATTTGGCTGGTTAGTAGTAGGTTTGCCAGTGATATCAGCATACCTCTTCCCAGAAGATAAGCCTTGAGTCGAGCCTCCGAAAGCGGTTGCCGCACTTGCTGCCGCGGCTGCCGCCGCACGCTGCTTACGAGCTTCTTCCTCCTTCTGGATCTGTTGCAGAGTTTTCTTCGCACTGCTAACTTGCGGGCCAGTGGCCTTGCCAGCAAGGGGCTTAGTCCATACAGACTGATTCGTTCCGCCAGGTGTAATGGGCGAAGTGCCGCTCGCCCACGTCGAGCTCGACGGCAGACCTGGCTGTACAGCGGGGGACTGTGCCTGTGCCAGTAGCTCCTTTTCGAAGGCTTCGCGACGGGCAGCTGCAGCAACTGCCTCTCGTTCAGCAGCTTTGCGCGCCTCTACCTCTTGAATCTCTCTTAGGGAAGGGCCCTTGGGTGCTTCAGCAGGTTCTTTGGCCCAGGGAGCAATAGATGTGCTCGGAGTCTCTGCAGAGGGCGTCTCAGAGCGAGAGCGAGATTCAGTGGCCAGTGAGTCGGCAATGATTGGCTTCCTCTGGGCGGCAGGGGCTGGAAGCGGCGACTGAGAGGGTGGAGGAGGGAACGGATGAATGGTGGGCTCAGCCTTGGCTCGTGGTGATTGAATGGCGGGAGTTTGCTTAGCAGAAGCAGCCTTTTGGACCTGTTCCGTCAGAGACAGAGGCTCTGCCTTAGCGGCACCCTGTTCTACGACTTGTGCAAGGTGCTCTACTTCAGGAGACTCTTGCAATACTGGCTCCGATCGCTGCTTTTGGCGATCAGCAGCGGAGCCTTGAGGCTTTCCGATCACGCCTTCAGGAGGGTGTGCTGTGGACACTTGTTGATCAAGATCCGTCTGTAACCTCAGGTCTTGGAATTGCTGAAAGCGTTCTGCAGATGCTTGAGCAGCTTGTTGCTCATTCTGTGGAGCACGCTGGAGGACATCATGTTCCGCCTGCTCACGCTGTAGACGCGCGCGGTCATTGAGCATAGCGACGACCTGCTGAGGATGGGTATTAGAATCCGGATGCTGCTGTCCAAAGGGCGCGGGCGCGGTACCGAAGGGGAGCTGACCAGTGCGGCCGAGATTGAGGCGATCCACCATGGCCGGAATATCCTCTTCCCTGATATTGCCAAGCATGTCCATTCCTGGGCCAATCGGCCCCAATCCTGGGACAGGAGCAGGTCTAAAGGTGTTGTCGAAGAGACCAGACCCGGCCGGACCTCCAGGAACAGATCCCTGAGTCGGAGATGGTTGATACCCTCCAGGTGAGGTGATACTTCCATAGCTTGGTTGGCTATGTAGACTATGAGCACTGGAATGATGCTGAAGCTGATGGGGTAAAATCCCGTGTCCACCCATGCCCAGCTGCGCCTGCTTCGCAAGTGCTTGTTGTTGGGCGAGATGCTCCTTCTGACGAGCCATGAGGTACTGCTCCTCCTGTTTCCTTCTCTCGAGAGCATTCTGCTGTTCTGCGGTCAATGTCGTACCGAAGCTAGGAAAACTATTCGCAAATGGTGGTTGAGCGCCTGCAGTTGGCCCAGCACCTACACCCGCCCAAGCATTTCCAGGCTGAGTTGTAGGGGGACCGTAAGGAATACCAATTTGGGGAACTAAGAATGGCTCGCGCGAGTTGCCGATACGGCGGATAAGCTGGGCAAGAGGCTCGTAATCCGGATCTTCATATTTCTTAACTAGAAGCTCGGGAGAGAAAAATCCCGCCTTGTACCAGTCATGCATCTCGAGACCGGTCCATGGGCCCTGGGTGTTGCCTTGAGGATCACGATAGATCCATCTCATTCTATCAGGCATGACCATTGTTCGCTGTTGCGGTGGAGGCGGTTGGCTTGAGGCTGGGCTACTCACACTTGGAGCACCGGTCGAGGGAGTCGGTCGGGGTGGATTGACAGCAGCTTGAGTTGTAGACGCCATGGCCGAGGACTGCGCGGGAGCCGAGGACTGTGCCTGTCCAAACACAGAACTAACGGAGTCAGTCATGCCAGTATCTATCGGGCGCGCATTCTGGTTTCCACTATCAAGGCCTCCAGTATAACCATCGAATAATGCGCGACCCGTCCGGAATGGACTGCCTGTGTCACGGGCAGGTATAGTGCCTGCAGGAGCCTGGCTGCCAAAAGTTCCTCTACCAAAAGCACCAGTAACATTGTGTTGACGATCCCCATCTGCGGAGCCCTCATCAACGGACGGGCGATGCTGCTCGCCAGTACGCATTTGCTCCTGCATTGCGGTTGGGAAAAGAGACCCCAGCCTGCTAGTGCGACCAATAGTGCCGCTACCCCCCAGACCACTCCCAGAGCCGAAAAGGGAACTATTTCCCAATCCAGCCAGACTAGGCGATTGGAGCTCTCCAACAGATGCAAACATGCTATCGAACCCGCCACCAAGTCCTCTCTCCCTTACTGGAGTGCCGATAGTTTGTTGTCCCGATGGCCACGCAGCAGAGCCTCCCAAACCAGGGAGACCGCCGAGTCCAGGTAAAGTAGGGAAGCCCCGCGGGCCAGTGCTAGAAGTCTGGCTGCGATCACTCGCAGCTGTTTCGAAAGGTGCAGAAACCCGTCCAAGCCCACCGAGTCCGCCGAAATGATGCAGGCCAGAATTATTCGAGGAATCAATCTGAAAGCTACCCATGCCAGGGTAATGAGCGTTTTGAATATCAGATCCCTCCGAATTATCATCATTACCATTCTTGTCATGCTCCGGGCTTTGATATGGATTGGTATCGGTGGGGCTCATGGGCTCGTGGCCTCCCTCAACACGGTGCTGTGGGGTTTGCTGGGAAAAATGGTCTCGGCCATGAAATATGTCGCGGAGTCCAGTATTATCTGCGGTCATGCCAAATGCTGAAAATCCTGTATCATCATGTGGGTCTTGTCTGTGCGGAGTCGCAAAAGTGCCCATCCCCTGCGGGCGAGGAGGGCTCATGTCTTGTCCGCCGCCAAGAGCGGCACTTCCAGTTCGAAACTCATCGTCAGGAAACGGGTCTGTGTCGTTACTGGTCGGCCGATTGGATCGAACTTCCATCCATGAAGGGGACTGCCTAGAGGGTTCAACCTCACTCAATTTGCCAAGATTACTTATTGAGGGCTTCTCTTTAGCTCCCCTTTCCATGTCCTCGGCGCTACCCTTGCTCATTAAACCCTTGAATCTACTCTCCCCACGCATGCTGCCGAAGCCTGACTTCTTCTCAACCTGGGGATTGACAAAGCTCCCAAAAGCACCCATCGGTGAAAATCCTCCAGCTTGGGATGTTCCAGACCACGAAGAGGCATTGGCGGGCGAATTGAGCGGCGCAGTGGTGGTACGCTTGAGACTCCCAAAAGGTCCGCCATTATCAGCTCCACCCTTCTCTTTGTCATGTTCCTCTACAGCTCCACCTAGAGCCTGCTCCTTGAAATCGGTCCGTCGGCGAACCAGCGCCGGTGGTGGTGTGACGGTGTTGGACTCTTCCCGGGAGAATCTCGATGTCCCTGCAGGAGAAGCGAGCGAAGTCGACGGGAATGGATAAGATTCGTTCGTCTCGCGACGGCGGTTCCCAGGTCGAGTAGCTGTGGGCGACGACAGTCCATAAGCTGCAGCGCTGCTCTGGGAAATAGATGTTTTCCGTAAGGAGAGACCTTCCTTGGGGGTGCCCTCTTTATTCGCGTTCTGTGTGGGAGGCTTCAGCGGCGAGTTGACTGAAGAGGCGAAGTTCTAAGGGAAAACATTTCCGGTCAACCATGCAACAACACAATCGAACATGGGCGTGGACATACCTCCTTCTCCTCTTCTGTCATATCTGTCAGGCCGAGAGGTAGAACGTTTCCATCCCTGTCCCAGCACAAGTCCACCCCGCTCGGGCCATCCCTACCGTGGTCGTCTCGGCGGCCCCATGGCGCACTTGTGGACCCGTTTGTGATATTTGGTTCCCAAGCACCAACGTAGAGGTCTGAGAGACCATCCTTAATTTCGTCCAAGTCCCGCTGCTCCCGGAATAGCTGCAGGAGCTGATCCCTTGAATATCGGCTTTCGACAGAGCTACCATTGCGACTAGGTTGGGCGTGCGGCGGTACGTAGATGCCAGGATTTGTCGATGATACGCTGACTGCAGAGCTCGTGTCGCGAGGAGTGGCGGCGGCGGTCAAGCCTGAGATCGAGGTCGCATGTGATGGGCGTCGAAATGTTTGCGTCGCACCATTTGCTCGTCGAGCCCTAGAAGGTGGTAAGAATTTGTTCGCAGGCATTCTGATGGTTACAATGAATGATACGAGGCTAGAAGTGGGGATGTTGTAGTGTGATGTGGTGGCGAGGGAAGTGTTAGATAAAAGTTTCCATAGTGCGGTGCTGCGCTGTACAAGACGGAGATAGGAGGACAATACTTACCATTCTGCGCTCGAGTCTGGCCGCGACGAGGCGGCATTGTTTCCGGCTGCTGCAGAGGCGAAAGTGGGAGCCATGGCGACGATGGGTAGAGGCTGTCGAACAGGGAGGGTGCTGTCGAGGCCAGGGAAGAGTTGAGTGAAATAAAGCGGCAGCGACGGCGGCGGGAAAACAGGACGCGACGGCAAGACTGGCAAGGCTTTGGGCGGCGTTGGCCTGAAGAGACGCTGGTGGACGAGGAAGGGGGACACGTGAGGGCGTGGTGCGGCAGATGCAAAAAAAGGTCGTTGAAGTCGATGGACGACGGAGAAGGGGAGCTGTAGGTCTCGCGAATCCAGCAAATTGCATCTTGCCGGAGCAGGTCACGTGCTCGCGGCTCGATCTGCTTCCACATGGGGCTAGCCCGCTGCCTAATTTTCCTAGGTACTTAGGCACGCCTCCCGCCCAACAACGCGCTGACTATGTCAACGCGCGTTCGAGTGCTCCGCTGCCTAGGCCTCATCCACGATGCCACCAAAGAATTTGCAGTATTTTAGACGCGCTCGCTGCAGCCGCAGTCCCTTCTTCTCCCTACATATGCGATGGGGCACGCGCTGCACCCTTTGCCTTTCCTTTTCCGTCCCCTTTCGGCCACGCACAGCCGCTGCATGAACGTACCACACCCCAAACGCGACACCGTGCAGGACTCTCAACATGCGCAAACAGCGGATACCTACAACCATACTCCCGGCAGCATCAGTGCCAGTTTGTTGCTTATAGCCTGCTTCTGCTCACTTTTTGATCCTGTATTTAATCCAGCGTCGGGCATTGTCTATTTCTGGCTGCTTTCGTCCGGTTAATGAACAATACCGGTCCGTCTCCAAGTAATTTCGCCCATGTTTCCATTGAATGGGATCATCGTCTCCGGAAGCTTTGTATCACCAGAAAATGTTTGCTGCAATTTATCCCGCAGTCGTTTGCGCGCCCACCCCTCTCGTTTGCTCGTCCCTCCCATGTCCACAACGCATTAAAATCATCACAAGCCCACTAGTAAGAATGCAGCTTTGCGCTTCTTTCCTTCCAATTTTACAACTAGAAGTAAACGGCTTCTTGGCTTCGATTTCTCCCGGTCCAGTCGTTTCAGCGGTCACGTACATCAAGCAAAACAGGGAAGATTGCAGACACTGCCGCAAAGGTAGATCCCAAGTCACTTGATCAGCTCTATCGAGCAAGCTGCAGCCCTATAAAGAAACTCCTACAGCCTAACGCATTTGATGCCCCATTTTATCCCCTGTGTTACAAACTGCTTTCAAACAACCAGACATACACAGCTTCTTTCCTGGGCTGTGGTTTGGTTTGCTCTTCCAATTGTGTCTATTTCGATTCCCTCTCACACCACCCGTCAGTTGACGAATACTGTGCGGCTGGTGAAGCTTGGTGACCTCACTTTTTCTTCCAACTTTGGGTCCTTCAGCTATCAAGCAGTCCAAACTCCTGGGCTGCATCAATCCACTCTAGGGATTCTGAGGATCGCCTGGCGCATCCTCTACAAAGAACGTTCCCGTTGGCCATTCTCTCCCCTGAATCCTCGATGCCTCCACCTCGTCGAGCTCAGGCCGGTCGGGACTTCGCTCCAGCCGCGTTCTTCAGAAATAATCAAATGATACCCCTCTTTGCACAAAACGGTTATGGTTATGTGTCTTCTCAAAAACGCCACCGCTTCCACTACCGAGACCCCTACGACTCGGGCGAAGAGAACTTGCGGCGGAACCGCCAAAGACTCAAAGCAGAACTAGATCTCACGAAACAGCATAAACGAGCAGCCCGCACGCAAAGACCGAAACTAGGCATCTATGGCAGACATCGGAGCATTCAGTTCCCTTCATTCGGTCATTACAGTCGATGGTATGAATACCCTCGCCCCCGTGCTCAGCGTTCCCCTCGAGCATATCGGTATGCGCCTTCGATCACTTCGCGAAGTACGAGGTTTTGGTCGTATCCTTATCGTTCGATGCAATCTTCCTTCGGGACAAGGTATTATCCTACACAATCCACCTATGCTCGGTGGGGTGTCCGTGGTTTCAGTCCTCGCAGGCACGATACGAGATTTTTCTTGCGTCGGCGGTCGTATGGTGATGAGGATTACGACGACTATGATGAAAATGATGATTTTGGTGACTTCGATGACTTCGACGACTTAGATGACGATGAAGCCTACTATGATGAGGGGGACGACCCCGATGACGACTACTGGTCAGAAGATGAGGACAGTTATCACTTAGATGACTACGATGATGAGGACTCGTATGCATCGACCTGGGGGCGGTCGTATCGCGGATTCGGCAGATTCTGAGTTAGCGAAGCAATGGGATTTTATGTTATTTTTGTGATGGAAGAGATAAGCTCAATTTTCTCTACGCGTGGCTTCCCTTACCTTTTCCTCATTATAGATAGGTTGTCGCTACTGGTACGACGCAGGCCGGCTTGAGCGACATATTACCCCTTTATTCGTATTTTCTCTCGTATATCTTTCATATTACATGCAGTTGAAGGTTTCCAGGGGGTCTAGGAAACGATGTTTTGCGTATTTGGAAAGTCTTTTGCTAGATCTCAATCAGTATCCAAAATTAAGGCTTCCGCTATCGATCAACCTGAGTAGTACAAAGTATCTAAACCAATTTAGAATCTGCAACATTGATCTTCAATCTACGCATCTACCTTCATACACGTATCCTCCAGTTTGCTACACGCCCTCTCCGTATCACTCATAATTACTTCAAACGGTCCTCAACTCGTCAAATCCAAACGCCCACACCCCAACCCCACCACCGCTCACACTTGGCTTCCCTCACATATATCGCATGCTCATCCCAAACAACCCCCAATTCCCTATATATCCACGATTCTCGTTTGCTTGTCGCCTTCCCTATCCACTAATCCAATCCAATCCATCCCCGCACTAAACACTCTCGTCCACAAACTCTTCCGCAAACCAAGCTCAACCCTAAGCCCCGACCTCTTCCTAACATTCGGTTATACGAGCCAATATCCAAGCCACAGGTCGCTGTATCAACGTGCTGGCTATGTATCATTGTCAACTTGCCGGCGACAAGGATGGATCCTATATTAGTGATAAGTGTTAAGAGAGCTGTGCTCTATGCAGGAAAACTAAAAAATGAAAATACACCGTTTAGATCTATGATATGCATAAAATATACCCCTCAAAACCAACATTCCTCATCACGCACAACCGCTCAACTCACCTTTTGGCAAACCCTCCTTCGATAAGTTCCAACGCCCTGTAACATAAATCCTACCATAAAACCCCCTAGCATCATCATCATCATCATCATCATCATCATCATCATCCTATTACAACGTCAGAAATGTGTCTCCTCCTCTATATAACACCAACCTGTCACCCCCGCGCCATAGAAACTATCTTCCGCCCCTGCCATCTCTCCTTACACCATCCGCCCCTGCACCGTACGGCCTGGCCCCGGCCAGCACCGGGAGTAAATGATTCTCGTCCCCCCTGTGCACGACTGTGGAGCAAGAGGATATATCCACCGATGTGCATGCGGTGCGTTGTTAAGGAACAAGGGATGAAATGAAAATAAGACAGTCAGGCGGAGGAAAGGAGCTCTAAGATGAATAGATAGAACAGTTTGGTATTGCAGAGTAATTATCACGATGCTAGGATTTTACGGAAATTCAAATTCATTGTAGCTCTGTAGTGGTTGTATCCATATGTGTATAAGACGGCTTAGAGGTAAATATATATGAAAAGCAGGACTTGAATAACTTTTATTAAAATATAGGTCGATAAATATGCCTCTCAACAGTTTTCTTAGAGTCCTTATACGTGGAATTGTATTCATCTATTTTAGGTATCAGGGCAGATTAGGAGAGCTGCGTTGATTGATATCTATGAAGGATCGAGGGTATTCATACACTCTATCTTAGTGTCGCATGATATTAAGGCTCGTCCTCAATAGGAACCGTGCCTTGTGTAACATTACAATTTTCCCTTTTTTGGGGGGAGCGGGGGGGAAATTTCAAGATTACGTGATTCGCAGGGTGAAGAACGACAGATACCATTATTTTTAAGAATGATTGCATTACCGAAGATGGTAATAAGGTATGTACTTATTACGAAGCTAGCAAGGGAAATTAAAAAAGTACGGATAGAACGCCATTAAGCAGTGTTGATAAATACATTTGAAATGGAGAGTATAATCCTGAGTAGTTAGTCCCCAATAAATCTTCAATAGGACGGCATAACTTGAAAACTCCAAGCAAAATCATCTCAAGCCAACTTTTAATTACTAAGAAATTTATATACAAACCTCAAACTCCAACCAACCTGCATATACACATACCCTCAATTCTCTACATCCACAGAACATGAAAAATTCCCCTCCTATAACATATTCTCTACGTCCACCTCTTCCCAAGGCTAGCTGTCGCATCCGCATCCTCAGGACTATTCTCCCTTAATGCCGCAAGAATTCCTGCCACATCATCCTATCGTTTCTAGATCGCCGCGTCTGCTGCGTCGGCATCCTGGGGACTATTCTCCCTCAGTGCAGCGATGATGCTTGCTACATCATCCTGGGCTTCCGCCTCGCGCTTCGCAGCAGCAGCCGCTGCATCCGCGTCCTCGGGGTTATTCTCACGGAGAGCGGCGAGGATAGATGACAGGTCATCCTGGGGCTGTGGTGCGCGCTTGAATTTAACTTTTAGAGCCGCAGCAGCGGCGTCGGCGTCCTCGGGGCTATTTTCACGGAGGGCGGCAAGGATGCTGGATACCTCGTCTTGAGGGTCGCGTTTCACTGCCCAATTTTAGAAGACGCGGTAGACAATGAAAGAAAGTAGCGCACTAGAAGCTGCGAAGGCTGCGCTAGAAAGAGACGCAACGGTGATAATGGCTGAGAATTTCATTTTTGCTGATTAGGGTATAGACGAAGAGATGTATGTGTATGAAATCAAGACAAGACAGAATATAGACAAGAAAGTGTAGTGAGCGTGACCTGCACGGGAATTCAAATGCTGTAGTTGGGTTGGAGATGGTGATGGCCTGGCTAAGATGTCGGAATATATACATGTACGGCTGGAGACCATATTCACAAGCTTCTGACCGAGGCTGTCCGTCATCGGTTTGCAAATAGGTGTCAAGTTTCACGGGATCTCAGTAGCCGTGCAGCAACATCCCGATCTGAAGTGCCCAAAGCATCATATATTATAACAGAAACATGGAGCGCCCAGCTTGTTTAGTTTGCTGCGTCCAGATTCGGTATCCTGTTTTGCGTTGTCGTGAGGCGCTTGTTGTTTTGGGGCGATGCTGAAACATCATGGAAACGCGATCATGGCCTAGAGCCCGGCCCAACGTCTCGATGCAACGATATAGCTATTCCTGAAGTGGCATAAATGATTGGGGTGGCTGAGTCGAATCTATAGTCTGACATGTCTCGCTCCAAATCGATTTATGAAGGGAAAAACCGTGCCGAATGACCTACCCGCCGTGAAGCTTGTTATTGCAAATTATATATCGTTAACCATCTCCGTACATGGAAAAGAGCTTGTATAGGTCACCGCATGTCTCAATGAGGATGCTTAGAGCGTATCTATAGCGAGGGACTGCTATTTGGGTAGGATGCGGGGCTGGTGGGAGTGGGCATTAACGACGTAACGAGAAGAGGGCTGAATGTAAAACCTCTTATATCTGATTATTAGCAAAGGAGTGTCGGCTTTTAGGAATACTAGCTTACCATTGCTTTGCGGGAAGATTCTTAGATTGGTGTGGGAGGGAGGTCAGAGCTCGCTCTACCCTCCCATATCGTGAAAGCTGAGAGAAGGTATCTCTAGCAGCTCAGGAAGCCATAATACGAGCTACAGCTTCCATAATCATTTCTAAGTACTTAGTCGTAGCTATTAAGATGAGCTTTTTGTTTATAGAAGCTCTCCGCAGAAGCGGAGCGAGCTCCACCCCTCTACTGGCATCTTCAGCCTGCCCGGAAATAAAGCAATTAGAGGTAATATGCATCTTCTTAAGTAATTGATGCGAGCGAGATGCCTCATCAGGCATGTGTGATGTGGGGAAGGTGACTGGAAGCTTTGCACCTAAGGAGTGAGGTTGAACCAAAAGCTTGGCGGCTGCGGGAGCTGACCAGCTCAGCATCGAGCTGAACGGCCAATATCTACGCCAAACCGCCGCATTGGCATCAGAGAGGCTCGGGATTAGTTTTTTACACTTAACCGAGCCAATTGACTTCATTACGAGACATCTTGGGCACATCACGGCAGAGGAAAGAGCTCCGGACCAGACCTCGGGAATCAGATTAAGCGCAATTCAATAAGAGCAGTGAAGTGGGATCTCGCTCCTCAGATTGCTTGATCTAAAGTACATGTTTTACACAATCTGACCGGCCACTAGACTTAAGAAAAGAGATGTCGTCCTGTATGCACACCCATCCCGCAGAATTTTCCACCCCGAGTGACCAGAGTGCCCAATGCAATGCACCGCTCTACGCAACGTAGAGTAGAAGGAAGGACATCATGAGAGCGAATAGGCCAGTGGCTTCGGCGAAGGCGAAACCCAAGACGGCGTACTGGAAGAGCTGACCCCTGAGGGAGGGGTTGCGGGCGACACCCTGGATAAGAGCACCAAAGACCGTACCGATACCGACACCAGCACCAGCGAGACCAATGGTGGCCATACCGGCGCCCTGGATCTTAGCAGCAGCGACCATGGCGGCGGCGGTCGACTCAGCGACGATGCCTCGGGACTGGATGATCTGGCGGCCAGCGTTGTTCTTGAAGGCATTGCGGACGGCGCTGTTCATGACGAGGGTGTTCTTGGGGGCCTGGCGAGCTATAAGGCACATGTCAGTACCCTGTTTGATGCAATTGAGCTGATGGATGGAGATGAGCGTACCTTGCGTGGAGACAAAGCGGGCGGAGGGCTTGCCAGCGGACTGGACGGAGCGGGCGGCCAGGCGAGCGGCGCCGTTGAATCGAGCGATGGCAACCATTGTGATGGTGTCGGAGGTGACGGATTGGAGGAGTGGAGATGAATTTGGGATGAGATGGAGGTGCAATGGATGGTGGTCGAGGAAGGATGGAGCGATGGAAGGAGGCCAGGAAAAAACCTCAATGTAGAGCTCAGGTTAGTCAGCGCGGGCCCGAGCTCTCTAGTCGGCCCGCTTCGGGACAGCGGAGCCTCCCCAGCAACAATCTTCTTATCACTTCACTTGTCTCTTTTCCACGGCTTAGTTTTCTCTAAATATTTTCTCTCAAGAAGCCATCGCGTTCACCGGGTAGGGGCGTCTCACTCGCGGAGGCATCACAGCACCACATTAGGCCAGCTTCAACGCAACCTGAAATGTCAAGGAGCTATCACCAGAGGAGAGAGAACTGTTGAGCTCAATCGAACCAAGGGATGTACTTCTCAATTCGTCTTGTTTCTAGTCTGTAGCTTAGAACTCTACAAGTGAAGAGCTGTTACCAGAGGAGCAGAGGGTGGCTTAGAAGCGAATAAGACCGCATCTCATTGACCGCGTATGGAGTCGGTTCATAGGTCGAGATTATATTTTCTATGTGGTTGGGGTTCTACACTGTCTTTGGAAATAACACCTGTGAGAGAGACGGTAGCAAATTTCCTTCCTATCAGGGACCTCAGACATATCGAGATTGCAGGACGGATGAGGGTATTGTGCGTTTGCAACTCTCCGTCATATCCAGAGAATAGTACTGGTATGTAGTCCACTGCCGATTGTATCTACTCGCGTCCTTTTGTTTCAAGAGACTAGTATTCACTTCGTTTATAGATGAGGAATCGACTGGTCTGGGCTATATGAATACTTTACTTCCACCTACCGCTTGCTATCATCCATTTTAAGCTTTCCAGGCACAAGATCTTGTTCGTAGGCAGGTCATAAGACCAAGCTTATCAGCCTCATCTCGGATCATAATACACTAGCCATCGCTTCTGGTCGGGTTCTGCAGACTGTTTGACGCCCAAAACTTAACCCCTTAGACATTAATTTTCAAAAGGATTGAGCTCCTAGATGATTTTCAGGGAGTATCCAATCCTTCTCTGAGATGCTCAGCTCCTGCATTTTCTTGATGGAACTTTGTAGAAGATCGACCCTTGGGGCGAAAGGAACTACGCTTGGCTTGGCACGGCTTACTCAGTGTCTAACGGCCAGGACTCAACAACCACATCTCTTCAACTTTCTCTTATTTGTTTATTCTATGCTTGAGGTCACTTTGGGCTAATTACTTTCACTACGCGCTCCCAACGAATCGAATAGCTCCCAGACGTCGGCAGCACTTAATTTTCCCGTCGACACAAATTATTTTAGGCCAGGGAAACTCCAAACCATTCGCAATTATAACTGCGGGACTCAGATTGACAAGCTTCGCCACGGCCAAGGGTTCACTTTCCTGCCCTGTAAGAGTCATCAGCTCTGGCAATGAGGGGTTATAGATGTTCAGCTCTGCTTGGCCCTCATCTCCCCCTCAATCCCCACGTCCAGCCATCGCGACAATCAAAATCTAGATCTCGACTATGCCCGAGCCCTTTCAGCCACGTTCGGTTCCTGCAGAGGCGCAGTCCTTGGCAAGGGCCATTGATAGTCCAACCAACCGCGATGAGGCTCAACTCCAGTCAGGTATAGCCGATTCCTACGACATTTCCTCCTCAAAATACGGAGATCGGGCTTTTACAGGCAGCCACACTGCCAATGAAAATGCTTCCAACGTCCAAGAACATCTCTCATCTCTCCGCGTTACTACTCCATCCATGCGGACTAGGGTCACGCACTCGACTATGTTCCCAGTCAAACTCCAGGAGCGTTGCGGCTAATAATAGTGTTCGCCGTATGGGTGTTGATATGCAAAACTCTATTCAGCTTCAGCTTTGTGAATTTTTCTAAGTGTCAAGAAGGAACTGTGATCTCAACTAGTAGCAGGTGCCAGTTAAAAAGTATATAATGTCATATCCGGCCCTTGCTTGAATCCATCAGGGCGCTTTGCTTTCTATCTTTACCTCTATCTATATCTAGTCACTCATTATGCGGTCCATCACTCTTTTCCACTCGTTCATTCTTTTCTTAACTCTTGGTCATGCTGCCCCAAGCTCTCCCTTAGATATTGATGAGCGAGCACTCACCCTAGACATCGACTTTTCCGCTCTTCTACCCATCAACAAGAACTTCACCCAGCTCACCATCTCAGATGCATTCTACGGCACCCGCGAGGTCAGCTACTTCCTGACCAGCACAGGCAAAGCCGTCATTGACGGCGACGTCCTGTATGGCAACGAGGACGAGCTCCTTAGCCACCGCCCTGGAAACAATCCCTTAATCCCCCGTGCTTTCTCAGCCGTTAATAAGAAGTGGCCCGGTGCAAAGATCAAGTATAAATATGCCTCGAACGACGCGGAGAATAAGCTTAAGAGCATTATTAATGATGCTATTAAGCGCTGGAAAGATGGTGCTGCTTGGTTAACATTTGAGCGCATCACGCCTAATAATAACGATGCGAAGAACGGGGTTCTGACTATCTCGGCGACGGACTGCGATGGCTGCAATGCGCACATCGGATACCAGAATTCGCACCGGCGCATGAATCTGCAGCGGGGCTGTTCGACCGGCGGAGGGCACTGCGGCGTGAATGAAGCAGTGCATGAATTCGGTCATGTACTCGGTATGTAGTATACACAATACAGTTCCCACAAGATTTGCGGATTTGGGGGATTAATGGGGGATTAGGTCTATACCACGAACACCAACGCCCCGACCGCGAAACAACAGTTAAATACCAATGCGCCAGCCTCGAACCCGCCTGTACCAACATGCCGTCCGGAAAAACATGCTGCAGCACCAACCTCCCATCGCCCTGCTGCAAATCCCGCAGCAACTTCGCCATCATCAACAACGGCGACGCATCGGGAGCATACGACGTCGGCTCCGTGATGCAGTACCGTAGCAACGCGTTCGCGAAGTCTGGCAAGAAGACCCTAGTCCCAGCGAAGAGTGGGGTGGTGGTGCCGGCGAGTAATCCGGGAGTGCCGTCAAAGGGGGATTTTGAGCGGCTATGCAAGATTTATAATGAGCAGTGTGATAAGGCGAAGACGTGCAGGCAGAACGGGTGTCCGGTGTCGTGCCCGAATATTAGGCCATGTGCAAGTCAGAGAATGTGTACGGGCGCGCCTGAGCCGCCATTTTGCTGTTTTGCGGCGGTGGAGAATGCGCTTTGCCAGCAGCGGAAGAGGAAGTGCCAAAGTTTGGGGTGCTAGTGTCTGGGGTGCTTTATCCTGTCGTTACATCTCTTTTCCAACAGCTATTGTCTTTCTTTGCGCGGCTATAGCGCTTCCAGCGTATTGTCGTCCCTCGTTTATATGTTTAGAGAAGCGAGTATATCTTATCCATTCGTTCTTTTCTAAAAAAGGAATCTTTACTACGGTTGGGTTTTGAGATCTTTGACCACCACCATTCATACCCGCCGATCTAGCAAACCCATTCCCTGATATTGCCCCTCCACTCTGTATTCATTTAGTGGAAGCCGAATTACGGTATCATATTATTTACTCCATTCCACACTCCTCCCTCACAGCCGTCCACTTGTATATCATCACATTGTGTCGTAATAACCGAACAACGGGAGAAGCAAAGCAAACCCCAAGGCGAAATCCTAAGTATAAATACTTGCACTATAATTACCAAAGATCCGTATTCATCATTCCGTACACAAACGAGTCCCAAGCACTCATCCAACACCATATCACACAGGACCATAATACAAAGACTTGATAGAACACGCCGGAATAGTGGTACCCAAGCCATTACGCCGTCAGATAGACATTATGTATAGTTACATAGTAGCATTGTAGTAATAATCTAGTCTGGTCTGTCTAGCCGGCCTGTTCAAGCGGTAGCTCTATGTGTGGTATGATTTAGATTTATCGATTGATTGGCTTATGTGGGAATGATGCTGTAGTCGCTCGAGCACGAGATTAGATATTAGCGCATACGTAGCTTCAGTGCAAGATGTAGTTTGCTAGGCAGCACGTCCCCCGCTTCGCCACATAACTTACCTAGCGTATATCGTAGAAAGCGGCGGTGCCTGTCTCCCAGACATGTTCTCCATCCCATAGAACTAGGCTATCTTGTAGCCTCTTTCGTGCATGTAACCCCTCATTCTTTACTTTAGCGATGCACACACATCGTATATATATCCGGCGGGGCGCCAGGCATCTTTCACCGAAGGAAGCCATGAGATGAGAATGGCATTTATGTCCGCATACCCCCATCCACGCCTCGGGATATATACTCTCCCATCAAAATTTAGCCTTTAGACGGAAAAGTGGACTTATTTTGTGCTCGAAGGAGTTGTTTTTGTTGCGTGTGGTGCGTGCGCGCGGTATCTAGCGGTGGCAGTTTGAGGACCTTGAGGATTGCATCTGTATTTCATTTATTACTTTGAAGAGATGAGATGAGAATAAGGGATGAGGAGAGATGGATAGGATATCGGTGCAAGGAAAACTGCTAAAGGACCCCGCCTCGATATACGTAGAACAGCAATACAACTATGCCACCGCACTTCCTCCCCCAAAACAGAAGAATCCCGGAACGCTCCTCCACGTAGCAAGTAACGTAGAAATCCCCTGTCTAAATCAAAATTGTTTACTATACATTATCCCTTTCGCGGTGTCTGTCATTCAATTTCCCTCCCCCCTTCCACCCTATAGAGAGAGGGAGAACCAGTATCTTGAACCTCATACTCTCCCCCGCTCTCCGCAAAACCTCGCTCGCGCAATCCTACACTGGCATAACATTCTCTGCGAGTTTCCTAGTCGGGGAACCGAGGACGCATCACCAGCTAGGCGTAATTAGTCCGGGGCGTTCTAGGGTGTCAAAAAAAAAAAAAAGAAAAAAAAGAAAAAAAAAAGACGGCTCATGGTCCTCCGTCTTGTCTAGAACGTAGAAATTGTGGTCTGCATGCCGGGCGCCGATTCCCGTTTATCTTCGGGGTTGGAAGCCGGTGTGACAAGGGAGAGCGGAGCAATATTGTAAACTGTATCGCCATCTCCCTCGCCCATCTCTCCCACCGCTGCCTCTCCAGCCGCGCCATCTCTACCCAAATCACGCAACTCTCACAATGCGGCAGCGAGCCAGAGGCTAAGGTACTCCGCGTCGGGCACGCTCCGGTTCTAGGTGCCCAAAGACCAGAACGTGAAAATTATGCTCAGGAAACGGAATCCCGGTGCCGTGATTATGAACTACGTTTCCCTTATCCTGGATATGCTGTCCGAAATTAGGGTCCACGGGACCGTGGACATTGTGTTTGAGTACCGCGGGTAGGATGAGGGCGAGGACCCGGAGATAGATCCAGGGCTTTGAGAACGCGGTTTCGGGGTTTTGGCCGGATAGGGAGATGCTGAAGAGTGAATTGTTTTCTCTCCTGCTCTGCTGGTTCGATCTCGTGTCTAGTTTGCGGCGAGTGCTGATTGATGGTGTGATTGATAGTGAGGAGACCTGCAGGTTGGGAAGCTGAGGCCCGGGGAGTGAGATGGAGACGGGAAGATGGATGGGGGTATTGGGGTGGATTATGCGGGGGAGGAGGCGAGGGCGAGGGATGGTTGGTGGACGTTTGGATGACGGGATTTAGAGAAATTTATATTCATTGCGGAATTCCTATGCTACCGATGATAATGACAACTGCTGCTAGAAACGTTGGCCGACCGAAACGTACTCTCGATCAGGCTGTTACCTCTCTTGTCCCGATCATTCATATCACAATAGCGCCCATCAGGACCTAGGATTAGCATACAGTCACCTACAAATACACACTCATTCTCAAATCCGATATCATCATTGCATTGCAATTAACCCAGACAGGACTTTTAATAACCTTTACATCTTGCCCAATGGTAATCCCACTCATCACATATCCTCTCCACCATAGCATTCCTCAAGGTAGAAACCCTCAACCTTCCAGCAATAACTCCCAAGCATCGCAAATTAAAAATAAATTAACAGTACACAGACCACAGCGCATGGCCAAAAGAAGCATAGTATTCAAACATTAGCGGCCTAGATGACCTAAGGGAGCTTTTGAGCGTCGACGCAGGAGCTCTAGTCGTTCGGGGTGACGGAATTAGATAGCAGTGAAATAATAGGGAAATCAAAGGAAATTGGCTCGCTCCAGCACCGACCGCAGCGGCAGGAGGCACTTGGCCAACAGAAGGCCAGCGGAAAAAAACCGGTCGAAACCCCTCGTGCATAACATATCATTAGTCCGATAGAAAGGAAATGTCTTGTAGGAGCGGCATCACTCCGCCATGGCGTGTATGGGTGCGCCGGCCTGGCTCTCATCGACGATGTCGCTGAGACGCATCTTCTTGTGTCGCGGACCCTCGCCCTCGAGCTCTTCAAGCCTCCTTTTCAGGTCGGCTTCCCGCTGCCTGGTCTCATCGAGCTCCGCTCTCAACTGGGCCTCTGTATCGCGGGCTCCCATCTCCAACCGCCTGGCCTCCTGCTCGCTTTGCTCGAGCTCGGTTACGCGTCCGCGGAAAAGGTCGTTGATCACTTCTAGTTCGCTGACCCGCGTCCTGAGAGAGGTGTTCTGGGCGGCCAGCGCGTCGTATGTGAGCGGTGGTTCGAGGTGGGAGCCGTTTATAGACGAAGTCGAGCCGGGCGATGGATGTCGAATGTTGAACTGGGGGAGTGAGGGGGAGTGGAACGCATCACTATGGAGGGCGCCGTCGAACATGTGCTGAGGCGCGATGTTGGACGGATGCGACAGATTGGGCGTACCGGTGCGGGATATGGGAGATTGCGAGCGATCAGACAGGCCGGACGACATCTTGCCGGACGTGCGTCGGTGCTGGGCTAGAGCGGCCATGGTCGGGTCAGCGTCGGGGTGAGCAGCGGGCAGTCCATTGGCGTCAGCCGCCTGCAACGTGGTTAGAAGGCGCGAGAGAAGGAATTCGGCGTCTGCATACCTTCTTGCGTCCGCCAGGCCCGCCCGTCTTGACGCGGTTGCGGCTCTTGATGACATCGGTCTTGAGCGAGATGGGCCGCGGTCGGCCGTGCAGCTTCAGGAAGAGACCGCAGGCGTTGCACAGCACAGAGCCGGACTCGTCGCGTCGCCAGAGCGGCGTGGTGCTCGTGGTGCAGTTCTGGCAGACAGGCTGCGCGGGATGTCAGTCAGAACAGCAGCTCGTACGTACCGGGCTCGGCGGTGTGGAAGCGGTGGTGAGGGTCTGCGGCAGGTCCACTGTTGCGTGCTATCGATTGCGGTGGTTGCGATAAGGATAAGAGCAAATCTTGCACACCACACTTCGAGGACACACAACACGGCGGCCGACGCGATGGAGACGACTTACCGGCGAGTTTGCCTGTCCGCCAGAGGTTGCGGGCGCGGCGGTTGCATAAGTCATGCTGTGGCCATTGGAGGGTTTGCTGGAGGGACGTGTCAGTACCAAGTGCGAGGAGAAAAGTTCGAGGGGCGGGCGCCAAGCCACGATAAGGCCAGGGCACGGGACAAGGCCATGCATGCCCTGCATCCAGGCCACCATACAGCCCTTGCCCATTCACCACCCTCGCCAGTAAGCCGTTACGTACCTGGGCGGCGGCGACGCCTTCTTCGGGGGCGTGTCTCTGCTGCCGCAATTATCATTACTGTCATTACTGGCTTTGTTCGTCGGCGGCGCGGGACTGGTGGATGTGGATGCTACTGAGGCCAGTGTCGACAACGCTGGCAGCTGGATCGACGCATGGCTGCCGTGTCGGGCCTGTGAGAACGATGACACGGTCGACGTTGACGACGGCCGGGAGATTTCGTGCCCGATGGACGGCAGCGCTGGCCGCTCGTCGAGTGTGGACGCCGTCTTGAACGCCGGCAGGTCAAGCACCTGCAGAATCGAAGGGCGGCGGAACGATTCAAGGGCCGTGGGCCGCGGGAGGATGGTGGTCGTCAGAGCGGAAGCCGTGGTGGAGGTATTAGGGCTGGAGAAACGCCTAGGTGCGCTTCTCACAGTCTCGACGGGCAAAAGTAGAATGAAAAAAATGCAGTGCTGAAATTCTCTCCCTGGTGCGGACGGTGCCTGGGAGCTATGGACGCTGTTTGAGTGCCAAAATAAACACAAGCAATAGTTCAGAGCAAACAGAGAGGGAAAAAAAAAAGCCAATGAGTGACGGGCAGCGACTGCGTGGGCGTATAAAGAGCGACGACGTGCAGCTACTGCGAGTATCCAAAGGAGCGTGTATGTGTATAGAGAGAAAGACTAAGGTACACGGAGAGAGAGAGAATGAGGCACCCGGTACTTTTGTTCGCGTCTTCGGCGGGCGGAGGATAAGGGGCACTGGGCACTCCGTATGCCAGGGATGCATCGATAGTACTATCGCGAACCACCAGCCTTAATTTGTGCTAATTTGGGGGTCCTGCATGACCTCAAAAGGCTCTTCGTAGCGCCTCCGCCCTCTTTTCAGAAGCACTGTTTTAGCAATCGTCGTGCAGACTGGCCTTCTGCTGCCATCCGCTGTTCCTCGGCCCCCCTTTTGGTGTTGGCCGTCGTTGCAGCCGTCTGATACGTTCGTACATACAGGTACATTGATAGACCATCGAAACACTTCCTGTGTCCCGCCGCCGACGACGGCTCAGCTGAGCGCCCCAGTTGGGGTCCGGATGCAGGACTGACGTCCGTTTCGCTTGCCATCCTGGGGCAGTTCCCGTTTGGTCTATTGGTCCAATGCCATCTCCGCAGGCGGCTATGCTGTTGTATCGGCGCAGAGCCTCTGGGCGCTTATCTGATTGCTGCTCAGGGGCAAATCGCACAATCAGCACGCTAGACCCCATACCAAGTAAAACGGCATCGCATTCCGCCGCCAACCCGTCAGCGCCATCTCGCGTGCCGCCAATCATGGGGGATCAAGCAACTGTGAACGTTTTGTGTCTGAAGACGATTGGGCGGTGCGGGTACTGAAGCTGTTTGGCGTCTACAATAGATCCACATGATACATCTTCCAACGTGAATTGTAGCTGTTTAGCATTTACACTGGATATTTTCGGCTGTTCTGGGTGGATAACGGCTATCTAAGCACATCTTCCTCGCCACGGGCCCACTTGCGGAGAGGCTCCGTGCAATCATAATCATCCTGGCGGCTTCATAGGAGACCACCCACGCACACGGTACGCTGTATTTCCACATTCGCATTTATGCCTGCAAGACCCAACCCCTATCGTCCAAATCCGAACCAGCCCTTTTTTGCGGGCTTTGGCTCTTCCGCCTTCTTTTCCTCTTGCATCTTCTCAGGCTCGATCTCCTGGACGGAGCGAGTCCGGCCTGGATACTCTATGTAGTTCCACGCCACGTCGAAGAAGAGTGGCTTGACGGGGACCGGCTTTAGCTTCGGGGGCCAGGTGACGAGGTTGGTAAGATCGACAGCGCCCGATGCTGGGTATTCGTTCAGTCTCTCCACCACTGGCGCAGCACTGGTCATTTGGGTCTTTGTCGCCACGTTCGAGTTGGCCGTGAGCTGCGACAGCGTTACTAGCCCGCGATAATGGGACGTGAGATTCTCTAGATTTTCCTTCAATGTTTGCGCATGCTCCTCAGACACGGCTAATTTTGGCGTACTTGACGAGGAAGGCGTTGCTGGCTTCGGTGAAGACGCTGCCTGCGACGCGAGTGAGAGCGCTCGATTACAGAGGGCTAGTGCTTGCTTGGGCGCAGCAAGAAGAGCATGCGAGTGGGCAAGGTTTAGGCATTTCAATGCCTGGAAATAGGCGCGCTGTCCGTCTAACTCAGCAATGAAATCAGCGTCTCTCACGGCGCCCCTTAGGTCCTTGATCGAGTCTATGCTTTGTAGGCTGGCGTCATACAAAGCCACCCGTTCCCGTAGCCTTGCCAATTTCCGACCGGTTGGTTCCTCCCGTTTCACCCACTCTTTTCCGTCTTTTCGTGGTCGTCGAGGTTTCTGTGGAGGATTTGGTGAAAAAGTCAGCCCGTCGTCTGACCCAATGAGAACTCGGTTGCGGCCAACTCGCCAAGCAATGAGATCGTAGTTGACTGCGAGGCTCGTCACACGGAGGTCTTGCATTCGTGCATCACCCTCATCTACCCCTTCCTTTTCTAGCTCCTCGATCGCTCTCCTGGTGGCGTCTGCAGCATCTTGGCATGCAATGAGAACATCATCGTATGCAGCCGCTTTGTCTTTGGGCGAATTTGAAGTCTCGGAAAATTTAGACAGCTCCTCCGAGGCTGCTTCCACTGAAACAATGGCTTGGCCAATGGCTGCGTCTACTATGTTTGCTTTCCGGTTGCGCCACATGATTACTGAGCCTATCCAAGGTCAGGGAGGCACGTTTTCAGAGATGGAAATCATACCTGAAGGAGTCGATTCCTCTTCTTGCAAGGCGGTAGAATCGAGTTTCTCCACAGCTTGAGTCAACTCTACATCGTCCTTTGGGAAGAACTTCTTCGACACAGCCGGTACGCCCACGGTCCTAGGGATACGGTGCTGATATGCCGCATAACGTATGCTCGGGTCCGTGGTTCCTGCGAGGATATCTTTGAACATATCCTTTTTTTTGGCTTTGAATAGGGCACTGTAGATTACTCTAGCGGCGGAGAAATTGGTCAGGCACGATGACCATCGATCGGGCGACGCATCGTTGTCTTTTATGCCTTCTGCTTGCTTCTCGAATTCCTCTGCGCCAGCCAGCGAATACGCATACGCCTTAGCCTCTAGAATGTCTCTATCGTTTGCGCCGCTGCTGGCCCGGTCTGAGAGTAAGCCAACTATATCTTCCGCATAACGGACCGCTTTGTGCAATCTTGAGATGATGTGCCGCCTGGTAGATCCTGTTATGCTCTTGTCTGCATTGTCTTCGGAATGCGAGGCCTTCATGGACATGGCATGTGCCCACGCTCGTTCGGAGGTAAGGATGAGGAGATGAAGGAATCTAGCCAAGGTCAATAGTGTCAAGCAGCAAAGCATAGAGATTGCATACTCAATATTCCTTCCCACCTCTTCTGCAGTCACCGGCGCTTTGGAGGCATATTTCGCATTTTTGGCGGTCGCACGCCCAAGCTTCTTCCGCACAATGCGCAACCGTCGTGAGAGCTGCGCACGGTAGGTGCTATAGTCGCCCAAGAGGAAGGCAGCCTCCCGGTGGTCGACTATGAACTTTGTGATATCCATGGTCGCCCATCCATGAGTCGGTCAATGTGGGATGTCTGGAGGGGCAAGACCCATGAGACGGAGAAAGGATATCCCGAGGCCGAGTCGCGTCAGGCGATGTTCCCGCTCCAAAAGTTTTTGATAGACCATTGTCATTGAAGCTTGTCATGTACATTCGCTCTTTGCCTGTATTATATTTTCCTACCTTTTTCACTGCTTTCTTCGAGGGTCCTGGGAGTCATATACCAATTGTCCCTTAGTTGCATCTTGTGGGAACGTTCTTTCGGGAGATGCAAAGCAGTGAGCTCCGCCCTTTCATACAGCTGCATCCGCTGAACCGTCATTCAACAGATATAGTTCTTAGGATATACCTCAGCACTTGGTAATTTGTGGTGGCAATTTGCCCGCTTCAGACCCGGCGGGTAATGCTCGAGCGGGCTTCGACATGTCTTGAATCCGGCGGCCGACGATTCTTCCAAGCCCCGAAGCGATGCTTGCGCAGCCGTCGAATGCTACATTCATCCTTCTGGCATCACGGAGCCAGCGATTTATGCTTGCCAGTCTGGTGGGCTTCGACTCTGATACCAGATCGCCTAAGTGGTGACATCGATGGCAATGAGTCAAGCACGGCGCTTTCGAACAATCCCAGAAGCCACGATGGATTGATCCTCGATTTTCTCTATCCGGAGAAGACCCTTGCTTTAATCCAGAGAATGTCCGGATACGGGTGGGATGCAATCGAGGCGAGGCGAGCACAGCAGCTAAAAGTTGGAAGCATCAGACAATTCTCTACAACTCGGAGGGGGCAAATACACGATAAATCTAATCCTTTCGCTCTAAATGATGCGAGCGGAGAGTTGCAAGAGAAATTGCAGCATTCTACTTCCGCCGATGCTCTCCGCGAGCTGTTGGATTCCGGAGTACAAGACAAGGAGGAGCTGGCATGGCAACTTTTCGTTTCAATACCTGAGAGCGATCGCGCGCCCCGTTTATGTGGAGATCTTCTAGAATATCTTGGCGCCAGTAACATGTCCGTAGACGCAAATCGGCTAGTTCGAATATTCGATGCCATCCCGACCGAAAAGCGACGAGCCTCATCCTATCGAATTGCAATATCTGCATATTTATCACGAGACATGATTCCTGCTACAACAAGGCTTCATGAGGAAGCAGCTAGTCGGTCCCTGGGGCTAGACTTTGGTACGAATCTCATCCTCGGCCGTATGGTTCGAGAAAATCGATGGGATCTGGTCCTGCGTGTCTTCAAAACCTTCTATCAATGCGCCTCTCGCGTCGACCGTAGGCCGATAATATGGAAGCGGCCTCCAGATGACTTCCGAAGGCTAATATGGGGCGAGGTGCTGGATCTGCCCGACTTGCGCGGCCATCTTGTGTCTTTACTTCGGCATTTTCTACAGTTTCAGCAAGTATTCCAATCATCGCCCGAGGATGAGGAGGTACTTAAGCTCTTCTTGAATGGATTTCTACCTGGAGTGATGGATCAGGTTCTGCTCGTAAAACACCCGGATGAAAACTACATCTGGGGCTTCTTTATCGGCTTGTTTCGTGATTTGAAAACGCTCCAGCTCTCGACAAAGTATTACTACGACTATGCCATGGAGAAAATTTTTGGTCTACGAAGATACAGGCAATATACTAACAGCTGGCGGAAACTTCTTATTGATGTGTATAAATTGTACAAAGAGGAAGCACTGCAGAACCCGGATCCTTGCTTTGTTCCGCCGAAGTCGTTGTTCAAAGGTCTTATCAAACACGTTGGCGACCTTGGCAGCACAAGCGGCGTTGCAATTTATGTCAAAGACTGGCGCACATTCTATCCGGACGTACCGCTGCCTCCTACCATTCTGCGGTACTTGCTAGACTTCTACGCCGAACAAGGGCTCGCGGAAAAGGTTGAAGAATACTTCAACCAATATGATCCGAGGGCCGTTAATCTCCGTGTCATTTCGACACTGCTCTACGTGTTCGCCAGACGCGTGGATGTAGAGAGCACATCAAGGCAATTCAAACGCATCTCCGAGGAATTTGGCCTTGCACCTGACCTTGCATGCTGGAACATACTGCTCTTCGCACATACGAGGGCCGATGACCTAGACGGCGCTCTTGCGGTATTTAACAACATTATAGAAGCGGGCTTCACCCCAGACAAGTTTACTTTTGGGCCCTTACTTGATCTCTGCTCTGCCAGGGGTGATTTGGAAGCTTACGAGGTCCTTTGGTCAAGGGCGGAGCAACTGAAGGTGCCGCTTCAGAGCAATGCAAACATGCGTGCGAAATATGTCAAGGCCTGCCTCAACGCTAATGATCCCGAAGGAGCTGAGGCCATAGCTCAGCAAATACTCCAAGATAAAGAGGCGGGCATTGTTAAAGGATCCCTGACGCATACGTGCAATTTGATGATAGCCCACTACGCAGTCGAAGGCGATATTGTATCAGCCCGACGGATCTATAAGCAGATGGTTGAGCACAAAATCCCCCTTGACTCCTGGACGTACGCTGGACTCATGCGTGCGCTAATACAAGTCGACCAAACAAATGTGGCGTACAACATTCTCAGATTCACAATGCCTAAGAACAACATGCGTGTTTATGCTTTCCACTATGCAATATGCATGATCGGCTTCCTCCGCGAGAATCAGTTCAAAAAAGCGCTCAAAACTCGGAAACGTATGTTGGAGAGAGGTGTTCAGCAGACTTTCGACTCCCGCATGGCGTCACTGCAAGTCCTCGGCGTTGCACAGCTTCAAGCCATGAACGAATCACAAACTAAGTACAAGAAATCGAAAATATCTTACGTGAGAAGACGAAGACGAATTGTTAGAGTCGAGCAGGAGCTTCGAAAAATCCTCATAGAGGGTACTGCAGCCGATCTAGCCCATGATCAACCACGGCACTTGAGCCAAATTGACTCGTTGGGGCATGGTGCATCTCAAAGTTACTATGGACTTTTAATCCTGCTGTACGGCACGAACGGCGCGGTCAATATAAGCAAGCAGCTCTTCAAGGCCGCGTTGACGACCGGTCTGACTGGTTCAGACGATCGGCCGTCGATTTCTTTGCTCACTGCCATTATGGAAGCCCACCTTAGAGATAAGGCATACGATAAAGTCGCGGAGTGCTGGGAGCTCGTTCGTTCGCAGGCTGAGCAACTCGTAAAGACCTTCGAACAAGCCCGGGACCCAATGTCTCCGAAACTCGAGTTTAATTCACTGGCTGACTCTGCCGTGCGCGAAGCCGCTGCCGCATCCAAGATTGCACCCAGCCGGCGCCAGATACTCGTTCGCCCAGTCCGAGTCTACATCCGCAGTCTCCTAGCGCAAAATGACGACCGCAAGCTCCAGGAAGCGCAGAAGACGTTCTTCAATCTACTAACCTCGGGTTTCGAACTCGACAACCTGACCTGGAACGAGTTCATCCAGATGCTGGCCCGGCGCGGCAGGGTCCTCGACGCCTTTACCGCCTGCGAAGCCTACCTGATCCCCCAGTTCCCAGGCTGGCGCGACCTCAACCCTTTCTATATCCGCAGGGAGCGCAAGGGATTTAATTGGATGGATATTCGCAAGGGGAGCATCACCAAGGGTGGCCTTTTGCCGCGCTATCAGACACTGGTTGTGCTGGCGGCGGCGTATGCGCAGATCAAGCGCGAGGAGGCTGCGGGGTCGGGGTATAATCAGGAGTTGGGGGGCTGGCCAACGGACGTTTTGGGGAAGGTGGCGTCGAATACGGTAAGGGCGATTGAGACTATGCCGAGGACGAATGATAGGTTGCAGCAGAGGTTTTTGAGGTGAGGGTAGTGGGTGGAGAGTGAGGTAAGGAGGGGTTGGGGAGGGAGGGTTGTATGTATATTGTATGTTATTGTACATTTTTGGTTGTTGTATGTTTGGGGTGGTGGTGTATATATGTAGATTATGTGAATATTTGTGTTTTATATTGGAGTTTCCTTTTGCAATGGATTGTGATGTGCAATAATTCGCCTGCGCGTGTGGTAGGGTGGGTGTTTTGATGCCGTTGTGGGTTTTTTTTTTTTTTTTTTTTTGGATGTGTGTTGCTTGAGGATGAGGATGTCTCTTGCGCGAGGTTCATGATCATTGCATTGTAGAATATTGGTTAGAAGGGTTTCAAAGAGTAGAATATATAACGTATTCCACCATCGAAGCGGCGAAACCATCGAAGCGGCCACTTTTTCTTGGCGCAACGAACACCATATACGAAAAGTTAATTTACTCAATACTAATAAGAGATCCTACGTACGATACACTTTCATCTGATTCAGAATTTTCTCTACTATCCTTTTGGCACGTACAAGCGTTATGTCCAGTCTTACTACAGTTACTACAGTGGCGTTGAGCTGGTTGAGCCCTTTCTTGAGTATCAGCACCACGAGTCTTCTTAAAGGGCTGAGAGCCTATAGATGCTTCAGCAGCTATGTACAAAAATCCCTTGCTATATGATATTATACCGCTATACTGAATATACTTTCTTTTACACGTTTTATACTTAGTTACTTCTTCTAATTACTTTTTAAGCTTAGAGTTGCG